>NCVS01001940.1:1038-17186 GCA_003055095.1 Goniozus legneri | reverse complement strand
ACATCGCCTCACGCTTACGAAATATTTACTTTAACATCAAAATAGCGCGTCATTACATGTAATGTACAAACAGGCAGGATCGAACGTCTTACACGTTTCGATGCCTAATTTTTTTTATCGCCAGTACCAAGAATAGTATTGTCAAAATATACGTAGAATTATTATCACCGATTTCCAAATATGCTTACACGACGACGAATTACAATTACTCACGAAGAAAATAATCCCTAAAGCCCCGATATGCTCGCTCACGTGGACGATCGTTCGTTCATTTTTTCTCCATTTTAATGCCATATAGGAACGATTTGAATAGGTCCTCTTACGCCGGGGATAGAGAGTGTCACACGGCAGATATAAATCTCTTTAAACATCGTAACGCGATTTGGACAGACTTTGTTTCAAAAGAGCCATTCGTTTATATTACATTGAATCGTACTTTAAAACACAACAGAACTCGGCTTTTGCGCTAAATTTTCTTGTCGAATGATTCGCGAAAAGAAAGCGTAAATGATTATTCATTCATAGACGAGTCCCTGAGAAAGTCTCGAATAACGAAAAATCATAGTAAATTCTGATTGTACTTTGTTTTCCGAAAAGATAGCGGCTCTTGCGAAAGTGGCACTACTTCTGATTTTCCGTGGCTCTTCCCTACAACGAAATAACGATGATAATAATAATTACATAACGTTTACAACAGCGTTATTGGATTAACAACAATCGACAAATTACGGTTACTATTACGTCGTAGAACCGTTCGATGACTAGTTTTACAGACTCTCGACTCGCTACTCTTCTTTTTTAGGCCTCTTCTTTGTCGAAATAGGCCTGTCTGGTCCTTGTATAAATGAGAGCGTTTTTCAGTTATTACACAATGTACAATTTAATTACAAATCTCCCGCCAGTAAATTGTGTATCCTGCGTATCGCATTGGCGATGAGGAATGTCGGCAGACGTGAAACTAAGTTTCAAGTAATTGGCGTTTGCTAGGTCGTCACTGTATCAGTGAGATCCTCTTTCAACCACTGAGGAATTGTTCTGGACCCAAGTCGCTTCAATAACTTTACAAGCGCAGTATTATGAGACAAGTAATACCTCTGAAAAGATAAGTAAAATCGTTAGTAATTTATTTTACTTTCGTAAAACTTTTGAATTATTTACGAAGATTCACCTGCAACAGTTTGTAAGACCTCTCCTCCATCGGTGGATATTGTCGACCTTTACTCTTACCAAGGCATTTTGTACGATCCTCGTTTGTAACTTGACAGAAAAATCCCTTCTTAGGATCGTATCTCAGATGCGTCGAATAATTAAAGGCTGGTGTTATTTTCAAGAACTTTTGTAGCTCATGAAGGGTCTCAACAGGATTCTGTCGCAGCTGTTCGCCATCGATTATGTGCAATTGCTGAGGTGGGTAATAGGACAACCACCTTTCTAGGTGTTGCGCATATTTTCCAGGATTCAAACACCTTATTAACACAAAAAAATGTTAATACTTCATACTATCAATTATATATCAAAAATTTTCAATAATTCATTCGCAATACAGAGCATCTCAAATTTTCACGATTGATATCATTTCATTTTTTCTTAACAAAGCGTTTCTTTGGAATACTCTTTTCTTTAAAACAAAATTTATCAAACATACCTATTTCTAAGATCACGTAGTGGTTTGGCAGCAGTGTCGCTTGCTGTGATAACGGAATGAAACGAGTAATTATTGGCTATCGGATCGCCATGCATCCTGGTATGTTGATACCATGAATACGCTCTTCTGGCCGGCGACAAAAGAATTGTGATCAATTTAGCTTTCGGGAGAAGGGCGTGAGCTCTACGAGGTACTAATTCACCGTCAAAATACGTGGCGGATTTTTCAAAAAGGTAACGAGAACTTTCATTCTTCGCTGCTGGAAAGAAGCTCATATACCTGAAAGGTGAAATCCCATTATTCTTTTTATTGTCGCTGTTTCTTTGATATATTTTTTTTATTTCACATACCAGTCGAGACCCTTGTAATAATTTTTGCCATTGAAGAACTGAATTTCTTCGAACGTGTCGGGACTAGGTAAATTACTACTTATAGCCGGATGGATCGAAAGAAATGTGTACAATGCCGTGGTTCCAGTTTTTTGTGGTCCGATTACCAAAAACCTCGGCAGTTGGTCACAGGTTTTATTTCTGCTCCAAATTTTTTGATGCCTCTGATCTTCACAGGGGTTCTAAAAGTCGATAAAAAATACATTTAGCAAAATCGATTAGAATAACGTTACTCTATATTTAGGAACTTACGCCCCACACTGGATCAGCTTCTTCAGGGTACAACTGGAAGTAACGTTCGCCAAGTGCGAGTGGCGGCGCACTAGACAGCCTCAAATTCGTCCAACACTGGATAAATTTAATTACAGATTCGAAGGTATAAAGCGCCAAACGATCATTTCCGTAATTCGACATGTGTGTCATAAAAATATTTATCTGCGAAAAAAGGACAGGTAAATAAATAATACTATTCGCAAGAAAATACAAACGAAATTTGACAATTCACTTACTGGATTATAAACTATTGTTTGAAAAAGTTCCCCGCCTTGTATCGATTCATCCAGCTTCTCTCTTCCGCCAGGGTAACGTTCGATAAAAATTGTGTGAGTAAAAAGGCCGCACGTTTGCCTCGGGAGGACCTTTTCAGAAATAGAACAAAGAAATGGATTGACCATCAATGCCAGGAAAACGGATCCCCGGAGCCAATTTGCCGTCGTATTTATGAGATCGAAAAATCGAAGGGTCAATGCGATATCGCGAGAGAACATTTACGCTCTCTACTCGGGTCTCGTAATTTTTCGAAATAACACGGAATTTTCCACGAGATTTAGATAATTGAAGTGAAATAAGAAAAAAATGGGGAAGAATGGAAGAATTATGACGGGTCTCATCAGCTCTAAATGAGACGACCGCTCGATTTTTCTCGTCTCGTTGCACTCGTGTGTTACAAAGAGTAATTCAGGTAACTAATGCAGTTGGAAGAAAAAAGGTTTGTTTTTGCACAAAGTGGTTCTCTGTGAATATCATTTTTACAAATTCAGTTAAAAACTGCATTAATTTCAGTGGATTTGTAAACTTTTTATGAGCTTCCCTTGATTTACAGAATAAATATAATTTCTCAATTATAACCTTTTTCATTTTTCGAGTATTCAATTTTGCAAAGTTGAAAATGAAATATTATTTACGAAGAACGGTGTAACAAAATTTTCTCTTCGTTTTTTCCACAACCATTAGTTACCTGTCCTCCCCATTTACTCGAACCATCCTAAACTCGCGAGAGCGTTCGCCGTCAATGCGGTGTGTAAAATGAGCGCTGGAGAAACGAACCATGATATTACGATGAATGAAGCCCCGTCTGAGGCGGGCCGGCCTCAAGTGCGGATACTCCTCCGTGCTTGTGACCTTGATGTTCCACACCTTTTTCCACGCCTCGTAGAGACCCTCGTGAACTGGATAAACGCCGGAATGATGTGGACTCACGCTGTAGCCGCTTCCGGTTGGGATACCGTGGTCCTTTGCGAACTGCTTGTTGAGCTGCATGTCCATCTGGAGTTGGGTCACATTCTCGTAGATGTGGGGTTGCTGATGATTCCACATATGAGAAAACCACGTAAATCTGAAAGTAACCGAGTCGTTGAAGAACAATATTTTAAACGATCAAATTGTTATTATGGACAGTTGTTCTTTTATGTATGAAAGAGGAAAAAATTGGATGCATCCCTGATGAATAAATTCAGTTGGTTATACCTGTCGACGTTCTCCAGCAGCATGTCGTCCCCCAAATTCTCCTCGGACGTCCCGTGATGGAAGTACTTCCCTGAAAACCCCAGGTTAAATTTGAAACCAGGGACGAGAGCCTGTATCCTCTGCTGTGTGGCTAGCAACGCCAGTACGTCGTCCTTCTTCAGTCTCGTGCCCTTCTCGCCAACGAATATATCGTCCACGTCCACCAGTATCATCCGATTGAGGCTCAAGCTCAGCTGACCATGCGATAGATACGACAGCGAGTCGAGTAGAAGCAATTTATGGAGCCAGAATCGAAGTCCGCCGCCGAATAGAACTCTCTGGATACCGTCGTATCTTCCATGATCCTGAAAATTACCCTCGTGTTATTTGCAGTCCAGTTTGGTGAATTTTCTTCAAATGTCTGTGATAAATATATAAAATTGCAAAGACATCTTTCGTAAAGAGATTGTTTTACTTTGTCGGAAAATAAAGTTGAAATATCTTAAAAGTTTTTCCGAAGGTTGAATTATTTAAAATAGAATTATCTCGGTGTAAAAATTTTTTTAAAAGTAGTTAAAGTGGAAACCTTTCTGAACGAAAAGTTTGAGTAGCAAAATTCAACGTTTTCGTCATGGAGAATCTTTCTTCCGGGGCAAAACGATCCTTGATTCGTATCCAAAATGGAAATTAGAACACGAAATATACTCCCGTGTAGCACGGTCTTGTCTCGCCTGGCCAGTGGATGGTCACCCTAATGGGGCTTAACTTCGTAATAGCCACTGTTTGCACTTGCAATTAGACTAGTTAGGGTGGTTCATCGACGTGTTTGCAAGTTCAACTACTTACACGAGTGCAAACTCATTCTTGCATTACGGAACCGTGGAGCGTATAAAGCGCGAGCGGTGGGATAGGAAAAGAGCTCATCGCAACGATCGTGATCCAGCGTTGAAACGTCGTATGTCTATACGACCAATCATGCACACTCAAACAGTTAATTGCCGTAGGACGTGGGTATCCGCGTTCGAGCGACGCCATGATCCAAGCTTGTTAGCAGTAAACAACAATAATAATAATCTCGTTGATAACCCCATTATGTGGATGCGGGCGTTATAGCGAGTGTAGAAGCGTGCGAGCGTCGGATAATTAAATCCGCGGGCCAATCAACCGTGGATTCATCGGATTAATGAGATACGACGCTTCGTTTATTCGACATTTTAAACTGTCAATTTCGTTTCGGCCTGTCCCCATGCTGGTTATCGCGTGAATCGTGCGCGAATCTCAAATCTCGTGCCTGTCGTTTTTCCCAATGGAATTTCTCTTTATTCGTTTCTATTGCGACAATATTATCGAAATATTTTGGAAACGTTTAAAAATCAACCAGATTTCGGTACTACCACCAAATTCAACGACGCGATACAATTTTCGCAAAATTACCCGGATTCTAGAGATTTGACAGTCGTTATAAGAATTCCCTATACATACATAATACCCTGCAATATTATACAAGGGAGCACACACAGAGGGCCGTATCTCGCAATCGCGCATTCCGTGGGCGAGTATAAACGCCGAGGGAAACAGAAGAGAGAGAGAGAGAGAGAGAGAGAGAGAGAGAGAGAAGGGGAAAGAAGCTTCAGGAATTGCGTGGCTTGTTCCTCTACGTGGCGTCGCGTTGCACCGGAACTTGGAGCTCTCTCGTACCATCCGCTTATTCGAGGTCTTACCTATTTCGCGTCACTCGAAAATTCTGTTTGCATATGCAATAACACACCAAGTGCGAATTCAGTACATTCTTTTGACGAAAAAATCCATCTCCTTTATTTTCGGCTAACCCGCTTTCTCGGAGTAGAAGAGATATTACACTCGACATTGGCGAACACGTGTTTGAAATTTTCGATGCGATCTTTCTCTCTCTCTCTCTCTTTCTCTCTCTCTCCTCTCTCTATTTCTCCCTCCAACTGGTATGGCCGCGGGGGAACGGATTCGCTGGGAAATTAATATGATTTAATGCGAAGGGTCGTAGAAGGCGCCGTGGACGAATATTAATTTGGGCTCGCAAACGCACGAACCCTGGCCGGAAAGAGATACGTGATTCGCAATCGAATAAGAGGCGTTCTGTAACATTGGGAGTTATCTGGGTAATGAGGGACTGGTGATACACACGTTCCTGTCAAAGTGGTATAATTGTCCCGAATAATAAAGTGGATAGTACGGCTTGAAACGTATCCTGTTCGCCATTTTTTAGCGAGGTAAGCATTTTTATTTTTCAACCACTCTCAGGGAGAAGATTGAGTAGGTACTTGAGTTTCTCTCGAGGACAATGCATTTTAATATACCGCCTGTATATTAAGCCCAATTAAGGGGTCGGTCCAAGAAGAAATATCCAGAGGATAGTTATTTTAATTCTCGCGTCGTAGCTAAAGTACCGACGTACCGAATCGAGTTGGGAGATTGGTATTTATTAGATTTTGAAAAATTTTCATTCCACTTTTTTGAGCTTTCCTACTGAGTTACTATTTCCCTGGAGTTTAAGAGGGAAGAGAGGAGCGGGAAGGGGGATCTAAATGCGAAATGCACATATCGTAGTCCCTTAGGTATTTACCTGTATGACAGTGGCTAGGGGTGGGCTCTTGTTGGTCGAGTAGTCAAAGCTGTCCCTGTGAGCCCAAGCGAGCGGCTCGTACGTGCTGTGATTGGGCTGAAAAATCGTCCAATCGCCACCGGGAAGTGGTCCCAAGGCCGTCTCGCCCGATCTGGTTAATCGCAGAATAGGGGACGCGGCGTTCAACTGTGCATCCTAAAAAAACAAGAGTAAAATCATTCCTTCCTGAATAAAAATAACGTGCGTACGAACGATCGCAGATCTGTTTCGATTATTCGATCGGGGGAAGGCTTTATTCAAATTTCGAGCGATAAACTCGATTAGGTTCAACGATTTTTTCTCCTCGAGCTTGTCAACAACGGAGCTTTATTTTGACTTTATTTCGACGAGCGATGTATATACGTATACTGTATAACGTTGTATACGTAAACCTTATAGTCGGATGAAGATTGCTCGGGGTGTGCGCCGTTGTGCGCGGCGAGTTCTGATCGCGGAAAAGTTTGAGTGGCAATCTCGTCGCGCCGTGACCAAACTCCTAAGTTTATTTCGAAAAACGTTGACGGAACGCGACGCGCGTTCTGTGCCCTGGGTTTCTATAGCGCGAGACTGGGCATAAAGAGCGCCTCGCCGAGGCCTCGCGAAATACGGCAATAAAAGAACGTCATTCCGGAGGAATTACCGGATAAAATGATTTTCCCGGAAACGGACAACCGATTGCAAAAATTACTTCAATGAATAAATTTTCTTCATTATAGGAATTTACATGGAATTTACATAGCTGCAATTGAATACTGATATTTAAAAGAAAATTAATGCTGCGAGTGTTGAACCCTATAAAGAAATTCTGTAGAGTTTTGTATCCAAATTTATATACCTATATCGTTCTAAATTATTTACGTTCGCGACAATAACCTTTCACGTAGGTAGAATAGTAAAAATTCAATTACGATTCGAATAGGGTAGATGTATCATTTGTGGCCACTTTAAGAAATTTTGTGTCTTTGATCAAAAGTTAGCAACCAATTTAATCATAATATTTAATAAAGGAAAATCAATTAATCAATTCTTGAATGTATTAGTAGTCGAATTATTATATCTATAAACCTTCAAAACTCTCTTTATTGTAAAAAAAAGTGTTGAATTGTACTGTAATGCCTGTTGTACCAGTAGTGGCCATAGCACCATTTTTGATAAATTTTCAAGTGATCTAAATAATAAATTAGTGGAGCATTTCAAAAATACTATGAATGTTATACACGATTCTCAATAATTATTAGTGACTTACGTACAGTCTCTTTTAAGATTTTTACTAACAATGAAAGAAATTGCTCAGATGCACTACGACTCTGTTTATTATTTTTAATATTTTTTGTAAGTAGGTATATTTAACAAGCATAATGAAATAATCACAATGACGTCAGTATATCTAAAAATCATAGAAATAGACTAAATCATGTTATAGTAAGAATCAAATACTAAATATAGTATCTGTGGGTAATAAGGCCTAAAAGCCAGAAATAATGAAAAATAATAATAATAATAATAATAATAATATTCAAACATCGATGTTCTCAACTCATTCTAAGATTACTATGTATAAACAATTAATATTGATGAATAGTAACTTTTAACTTATTTTTCTTTTCAACTTCATATCCGCTTAGCTAGGCCTTATTACCCGCAAAAAAGTGGCCACAAGCGGTACAATGGCGACAAATGGTATATCTACCCTATTCCAAAAGCACATCTCGAGTGTGTTGCGAAACGTGGCAATTTCGCGATATTTGTATACCAGCGATTGTCGCGGTTAGTTTCAGGCTGGTTTTTTTAATCTGACGTTGGTTTACCTTCAGTCTGAGATTCGTGTGAATGAACAACGGGAAGCCCTTGAGCTGGGCGCCGACCAAACTCTCCTCGCCGGACGGCGCGAAGCCCACTATGCCCACCGAGTACTCGCGGCAATACTTGTCCAGCAGCTCGCGATTCCATTTGTCCATCTGCAGGTACTTGTTGAGGTTCTCGAATATCAGCACCCCGTAACGGCCCTTGTCCAGATTCGTCAGCACTGGCAATGATTTCCCGGCGACTTCGACTTTGTACCTGGAAGTAAAACCGAAGTCGGGTTAATTCGTCCATTACAAGTTTCGCGAAAATTTCGCGGAGCGTAGCGAACTCTAGAGTTATATTCAAGGCAACTTGTTATCGCGCCAGCGGTGCTCACCTCTGCGCCAATAAATCGCGAGAAAACTGAAGTGGGTTGGTAAAGTAGATAAAAGTGTAATACGAAATAGCGCCAATTCGCCTGTTATACATCAGCCGGTAATAGCGCGTGGAGGAATAATTCAGCGGCTTCCAAAACGAGTAAGAATTGTTCTAAGAGGATTTGCATATGCTTTTGTATTTACCGATTGCGATTTCGTATCTTTCTTTTATACCGTTAAAGAGTTAAAAAAAAAAGGAAATAACGTTCTCTCTTTAAGCGATAAAAGTCCTGAAATCGTATCTTTTTTTCTCAACAATGCAATCGAAAGAGGAATTGATAGATATTATTATTTATAGAATTATCAAACAACCAACGGAAACGAATAAGCGATTGAAAAGTTGTTAGATAATAACATTCGTATAGAGATATTAAATGGAATAAAAAACGATCAAGGTTCTTTGACTATGGTATAAATAAAGTTGAGAGTCATAGTACCGAAGTTGCGACATATATTACAGCGATATTAGTACAAGAAAGTAGATCGCTCGCAAGAAAAATCGATAAATCGAATATTCTGGTGTTAAGCGTCGAGATACCGTGAATTTATTTTTCGAATATTTCATGCAATCTGCATTTTACGTTGTTTGGCGCACACAAAGAAGCACAAATGATACATAGTTTGCTGTATCGCCGTAGAACGTCAAGGCGACTGATAAGCCGTGAACGACGAGCTCATAGAAGAATTGAAAATAAATAGTACTATTGCGCATGCAACGGTATTTTTAGCTCGCGGAAAGTTAATCAAACGCGAAATGCAATACGGTATTTTGAGCACGAGCTAGAAAATCCTGTCTGGACGATTCGCGGGAGCTTTGAAACTTTCATTCATTTTACTCCGAGCAGAAATAATTTCAAATTGAAATTAATAAAATTTTTACATGCTGCGATAATGGAATTGAAACAGCGAAAGACGTTTCTTTATCTCAGTCTCGATTTTAGAACTGATATACAAAATCGAGTGTACATTAAATTCTCGTTAGGCACTCGGATTAATAAGCACATTAAAATCAAGTTAAGATCGACCTGAGTATTTGTGGTAAATCAAGATCGGGTTGAAAAGAATCGAATCAGAGCTCGTTTTCGTATTCCAAAAACGATCAATTAAAACTTCATAACCCTTCGTGTTTACCGAGAAACAAATAAGGATTTTATGTTGAGCGAAAAAAAAATCTCGACAGAGTTATTTCTCATCTCACTGCTATGAAAAGCCATACAGGATCGCCGAGAAACGCGAATCTCGCATCTCGAAGGAATTTGATTCCAGCGGTACGCTCTTCCTGTGACTCGTGAGGGGAGTGTGGCTATTTTAACGCAACCGAGGTGGGGTCAGCATCGAATTTACCGGTCGACAATCCTCTATCATGCAAAAATGACAGTCATAAATATTTCATCTGCGAATAAAATTATATCTTACGCGTTTTTACAATACTTTTCACAGTTATTCAGTCTGATATTCAAGATACAATCGACGAGCAAAAATGTTCAATAAGAGACAAAAAGTATCGTCGAATAATGAAACTCTTTGTGCGACTCACACGTTCAGACGATGAAAATTCGTCATTCATATCGTCGCGGTTGTTTTCTCAACCCCTTTTCATCCCTTCGAGTTCCTTTTTCTACCGTACGACCCATTTCGCCCCGGTCTTTCACTCACGGCCTCGCTGATGATCCGGGTCCAAATCCAATTATTCTAAATAACGGCGTCTTTACAGAAGCTCTCATCTCGCTCCCAGCCCTCCTCTTACCCCCCTCGGAACAGCCTGGAGGATGCGCCGACGCCGGTATCCACCCCCTTAATTTTATTATGCCGTAATTTTGCCCCCCTTCCCTCTCCGCGCCGGCAGCGTACATAGAGAGGAGATCGATTCCAATCTCATTTCGCAAAATTCCTCAAAGACGCTCTCTTTATGATCCAGCGTGAATACTGGACAGGGAAAAATATTTTTTAGTTCTCGGGTAAACAATTAGAGTCAATTAGTTGGTGTATTTTTTGGGGACTTTGAAGTAAGCGTGATAATGTATATAACGTTTCGAATTTTTAATATTTTTGTTTTTTGTCGAAAAGAATATTTCACAAAATTTTTAGTATCAGAATAATTGGAGGGCCAGCTTTATGAACATAACGAGGTTACAATGTTCGAGGAGTTGTACCGTGAGAATGTGTGCGAGAGACACATCTCCCGTGGAGAAAGAGAGATTCGCGTAATAACGAAATTACTCGCGATATCGTTGTTAAAATGGATCCTCTTTCTTCCTCGTTCAACGTCGTTTATTCCGCAATTTCGTTCGTGAACGCGGGCGAGGGATTAGCGAACGCGTTTACAACAACATACAGGGTGACTCGAGTATCAATTTTAAAATAGCTCATCGCATTATTAAAGAACGACAGATTGAAAAATGTCTTTAAAAAAACCAATAAAAGTAGTTAAACTCATTTGACTACTATTTTATTAGTATTGCAATCGCCTTAGCCAATTTGTAGATTTCGATTCGAAACGAACACCCAGTGTAAGCATTCTCGCGAGAAGTAACCCGAAAGGGGTATTTTTCTTGGCGCATTGTAGCAACAGCTTCGGCAAAGCCCGTCATAATCCCCAAATAGACGGCTTCGCTTTAATCACTAACAATAACGAACAAGCGCACGATAGAGAGAGGGAGAGAGAGAGAGAGAGCGGGAGAAGAAGAAGAGAGCGGAGAATCCTCAGCGGGGGTCTGTACCGGGACGATCGTCGAGTTTGATGGATACACCTCGCGGATACCAAGTTCACGCTCGAGATTCTATTAATCGGGCAGATCCGAGCCATCGTGACGTACTTCCGGATTCGCTAACCGCTCGCGCGGATGATCGATCGTACGGTTACGGCTGTACTGGAAAATGGAGGCCGGGGTTAGACAAGTGGCTGGACTCGAGTAACGCGGGATACCAGTTACCGGCGCGATACATCGATAACAGTAAATTTCTCTCCTCGAATCTCGATTCGGGATACCTCCGGATCTACACGAGCGCGCGCGGACCGAAACGTAATTTTCGCGGACGCGATTTTGCTGCATTCACGGTTTCAAGGAAAATCGCGACGATATATGCGTCCGGGGCATGGGAAAGCCGACACCCATTGAGAATCTATGTAAATTGGCGGAGAGGGTGGCTGTGTGTGCATGTGCGCGCGTGTGAGTACACCCTGACTACGTATATACATTGGCTAAACGCAATCCCGACCGATGGCTATCGCGAAACGTCGGTTCTATCGATTATCGTTACCTCTCTCTCTCTCTCTCTCTCTCTCTCTCTCTCTCTCTCTCTCTCTCTCTCTCTCGCTCTCCCTCTCGCTGGCGTTAGAACAAAGCGTAACAAATTGCTCCGGAGTCGGGATTCGCATCAGCTTTGTTACACACACGTACACAGACTCGCACGCCTCTCCACCATCTTTACTTATAACACAGGACGTTTAATCGCGATTGTACCTCGCTGCAACGATATATTAGGCGCACGCTAATTTATCAAACGGCCTGTATGAGCTCGAGTTTGCCGCTCGATCGACGTTACGGTTTTCCACGTTGCAACGCCCGATAGTGGCTTTTGATGGATTTCAGGAAAAGATGCGGAGTAAGCTTCGACACTCTGGATAATGGGCAACTACACTTAGTGGAGTGAATACAGTATCGACAACTATTAACGATCGATAGGGTGCCCCTAGCCCTGCTTCTATTCACACTTGGCTGGAATTAATAGCCGTTTGACCTTGAAGATTTTTTAGAAATCAAACGAAAAAATCGATGATCGTACCAATTAAACAAAAGAGAAAAATTTCCAGCGTTACAAGTGATAATAGCAGTAATAATAGCGATAGTTCTGTCATTGGTATCGATTATCGTTCATTCGATTATATCAATGTCTTGATAAAAATTTGAATTTCTCTTTATTTACTAATCCACTTTGAAACTTTCGAAAGGAATCTCAATAGATTAACATTTCAATGCAAACCTTCAATTTTTTCCAACTACCCAGATTGCGTATGTAAATATATCTCTCCTAACCCCCGCCTCTTTTGAACTCGACGGCCTACTCGAACCGACGGGGGATGATCGTGATTTGCATTAAAATTAAAAAGCATCCTCTTCGAAGGGGAGAGAGAGACAATAAAAGAGTACGGAGAGAGTTCGAAAAAAAATATAATAAAAAACAGACTAGTAAAGATAAATAAATGCAAACACGACGTGCATTAAATCACGGCTGAATTGGAACGAGCTCCCCCGCAACGTATGTATTATTACAACGTCGTTATGGAATGAATTTGTTACGCGAATCGTTCCGACTCGCAGATTAGCCGACACGAAGAAACGCAAAATCATTATGCATTCGAGATATTCGATATCCGTTCGCGAGGCTTTGGGGGATTTTGCATCGTAGAGAAAACTGGAGTCGTCGGGAAAATATATACGTACGTATATTTATATATAGCGAGAGAGAAAATGTGGGTATATGCGGGATCCATTCGACAATTGAACCTAAGTCGACGCTCGGAGAGAAGACTGATAGAAAAGACGGAATGATATTCGATATTCTTTGACTCGCCGACAAAAGGGAGAGAGGGGAAATTCTCGCGGGATCCTCGACGCGCAATTGACACGAAAAGGTCACCGACTGACGTCGACCCAGTCGCGCGAAGAGCCACCTCTCTTTTACCGAAAATTTTTCACGGTCTCATTGCGATCCTGAAAAAAGCTTCTCCCTTTTCATCCGCTACGTTGTAGCAATTATAGATAACCGAATGAAATTCTTTCTCATTTTTCTTTCCCGAGATGGGAATTTCTGATTCGTATTAGTATTAGAACTGATATTAGTTTAGTAGTATCGATATTATTCGTAGCATTTAAATCTGGGTTTTACCAAAAAATTATTTTTCTGCTATTTTGCGACAGGTAGTATTCACTACACAATTGACAATACGTTATACCAATACTTTAACAAAATATCTAGTTCGAGTGAATAATACATTTTCATACAAATATGTAATCAATATCGCATAGCGGAATAAAGCCATACAACGAACGCAATTGCTGTTCTACTCATTCGAACAAAAAATGTTTCATTCAGACGCGCGCGCACACATATATCCTCTCCACTCCCTCGTCTTGGTCGCGTTACGTAATTAAGGCAAGTTGCTCATTAAAGAGGACGGATCGAGACGCGTTCGCGTGCACCAGCGACGCACGCGAGTATATTAACCGGGCCGGCGCAAGGAAAGGAGAGAGATCTTGGCTGACACGGCAACAGCCACGACGTAGCGAATGCGAGGACTAATTACGCATGCGAGTCGGTGTACGCGATCGCGGGGGACGTAACGACATAAGACGGGCGTGAATTTGGCGAGATGTTAGGCGCCGAGACAATTGCCATCAACAAGGAAAAATGTATCAATTTCTTCCCGACAATATGAACTCTTCTGATGTCACCTCATTAACCAGAGAATATTTATTTCGCTTATACCGCTTTGCCAGTGTATGCGCTCGTCTACGCAATTCGGAATTCCTCGGTCGAGAGTTATCGCTGCGGAATAGTTGCTGTTTACGAACTCATGTACATTTCATAAACACGTGGTTTGCCTCTTTTTTTATACTGTGGTATATCAGATTTGTTTTCGGGGAAATTCAACAGCGGTGAATGGACTATATTATGAAACAATTGATACGAAGGCGTAGCTCAATTAGTGTGGCTTGATATCAGCTTTAGTTTTTGGTTTTTTTCGTTTCATTGGATCTCAAGGGAGCGATACATGTAAAGACCCAAAAATATTCACGATTTTTCGAAAATACAAATTGAACGCTTTGTTTAGAATATTTCAAGTTTTTGAACCGGTTACACGTATCGTCCCTGTTTAAGGGGTAATCCTACTTTGTTGAGATAAAATAAAGGGTCATTTTCTTAGCTCATAAAAATGAAACGCATTAATGTATCGAAATTCTGTTTCGTTCCTATTATTCTACGGATGTTGAAGTACAAATAACATATTTGATGAATTTTTTTAATTGCAAAATGGGGGCGTTTCATCTGTGATGCCGCGGAATATGTTTTTCCTGTGTAGTCTGTACGGCCATACCTTTACTGCTTCGAATTCTGAACTTAGAAGAAAAAAGAAACAAAATCCTTAAAATGTACTGAAAAATAAAGTGAACATCGTAGGATTATATCGAGATTTTGATTTTCAATTGAATTACGTCAACATTAATGTAAAAACGCATATTTTTAAAGAAAAATCGGTCGAAAATCGTTCATAAAATTTGAAATATTTAATTAATAAAAAAAACCTACGTTGTTCACTAGATAATGTAATTATGAAACGGCAGTTAAATTTTCATGTCAATCGGTTAGGAATTGTAGACGCTACTTGTACGGCCAACTGGGAAAATGTCGTTTCGAGAAAAACGCGTTTAAGGTTCATGTACTGAAATTGTGAAATAATTTTCGGTATACCTCTAATCTGCAATGCCTGCACCGTATAGTTGGCCTTCTAAAAAGTTGTTTTCTTGCTCTTTGTCTATTATTTTGAACATTTAGAAACTTTGCTACATTGCACAACAACGTGCGCGAAAATCAGCAAAGCGGCGATCTGACTTTACTCACGAAATCAATTTTTTTTCATTATTTTCAGGAGTTTTCATCCATGGTAACTTCCGAATATCATTCTCTAAGGTTCAATAAAACATTTAAATAAATGAAAAAAGAATGGTGAAAAAAAATTTTACAAGGTACGATTACCCCTTAAGATTGATATGGGTGTGATGCGATGGTTTCTATAGGTACTTCAAACTCACTTTATTCGATTATAAACAAGCAGTTCCGCTATCTCGCGTCCAAGCCTCGAGTAGAGTGTTTCCACGAAAACGAGAACCTTGGGGTCGATCCTAAGCCGTGCCTCGCTGCGATGATCTGGCGCGGATGGAAGCCTCGTTGCGCCCCTGAGTGTCGAACATCGTATCGATGGCTCAGGTCTCGTATCTCGATGTATTAAACTGAAATAAAATTAATTTTTTTGTTAACCGATGTATCACATTTTTTGCAGATATATTTTCGCAATATTTCTATAAAATATTTTCATAATATTTCGATATTCCTTCGAGCCAGAATATATTTTTTATCGGTCGAGCTGTCTTTGGAATCTTCGATACGTGCAATAATTCACAATTTACGTGGCGACACGTCAATCACGAGCCATAAATCGTTCCACCTGTTTATTATTCCCTAAAACGAAAAATTTGGAGAGAGGTAAGGTTGGCGAGGTCCCGGTCGATACGCGTTTTATTTTCGTTATCGAGCACCCTCGTCCAACCCTCTCTCATTTCCCACTGAATAATCGAAAACCAGCCAATATCGTTAAACAAATTTCGGCGATAAACCGATTCCGCTGAGCTTTTTGAAAATTGATCTAATCACCGCTTCGGGTTAATCACTCTTCGCGCCTGGCTTTATACAGTCATTACCTTGATATCCGTCGACGACGTCGAAAATTTTTATTCGTCATTATCGCG
>NCVS01001936.1:128889-149481 GCA_003055095.1 Goniozus legneri | reverse complement strand
ATTACAATCAAATCCTCTGTCAGGAAAAAACGAAATGACTTTCCGAACGACCTAATAGTTTGAGCGAGACATTATCAAAATTTTGATAAAGATAAAATGAAAAAAAATTCACAAGATTAAATCAAATAAATTAAGACTTGAGTCAGTAATTGGATCTCAGCCTAATAAAATGATACAGTTTATTTTCATTTATTATTGTTAATATTATTATTCATTCATTATTATTCATTTAGAAGGATTTCTAGTCGACTCGTTTAGCTACTCCACTCTGGATTCATCTTTCCCCCTCTCTCGCTCGATCCTCAATCGCGCCGCCTTTCACTCTCGATTCGTCAATTCTTTCGGCTTGTTTTGCTTTTTCGTAAAGAAAATACCCTTTAGACGAGGGGTGAGCAGTGAGCTGTGGTTGTGTGGTGCTGTGTGGTGGTGGTAGCGGTGCCGGTGATGTTCGAGGTGCTCTGGATGGTCGGGGTCATTGGATTCGAGGTCAGGGGTGTAGTCGTCGTGACGAGTATGGGGCGGGGGCCTCAGTGTACCTTGGACCGGCGGCAGGAGTCGCTTGTCGTAGCGCGTCGACAGCAGCAGGTTGTCCAGTATTTCCTTGTCCGACTTGCCCTCCTCGAAACTGAAAAACAAATCCAGAGCTTACACATTTTTTTCACTCGGGTTCGCTCGTCCTTCTCTCTTCTCTCTTACCTCCCCGAGATAAAAAATTTTATTTTGAATTTATATTGCATTATATTATTGAATTTATATGGGTTTCAGTTATTTTTTCTGGAAACTGTACTCACATTCAAAACTTTTTCTTTAGCAAAAAAAAATCAGTCTCTGTCGCATTCGTGAATACGAAAATCGTAAAAATTTTTTGACTCGTCTCAGTTTTCATTCTAAATTTCGATTTCCGATATTCCAACGCGTTTGAAAAAATTTTCCAGCCCCGCTGGGATGAAAAGTGGAAAGTAAAGCGCGAGATAAAAGACCGGATCGTTAGGTGGGATTAAACGAGATCGACCAATCACCGGGGCTAAATGACGCCGGGCGTGACGGGCCGATCGAGTTGATCATCCGAGCTCGAGAGAGCCGCGAATAATCCGGAGGGGCCATTTTGCGAGCTGAAAGAAAAACAGTAAACGAGGAGCGCGTTAGAGAGAGAGAGAGAGAGAGAGAGAGAGAGCGATAAGCGCGAGTAAAAGTTTCGTGTTTGGATTTCATGAATTCCGTAGTTTGTGTTTCGAGCAGTGAAAAGTTCGCGATAGAGACGGAAAGAGGAGTGGGAGTTGGTTTTGTATTATACATACATGTCCTCGGCGCGCACGAGGGTAACGAGTGTTAGGGCGAGCGTGAGGATACAGAGGACGGTGAAGATGACGGAGCTCGCTAGGGAGGTGAGAGACAGCGAGAGGATGGACGAGAGGCGGCCACCACCACCCGCACACCGCGCTAGCGCCGCCCAACCCATTCTATGTCATCTGAAACAGAAAACAATGCCATTAGAGGAGGTCGCATCAATCTTCCGTGAAATTCAATCAGGCCGGGCGCTCGTCGCGGCATTCAAAACGCGACACGGCGGTTTTGACGTTTAAGGACAGCTGAAATACGCCGCGAAGTCCCTACCGTCGTGCAAATCGCGTTAGCGCTCGGTTCTCTTATTTAACGAGATTTAACGGCCGATGACGATAATACGTACACACACTCAGAGAAATTTTCAGACGAATTTCAAGCGAATAATAAAGAAAGTTAAAAGTCGATAAGTTGATGTAACTCGGTAAATTGGCATAACTCTATGTGTACTAATAACAATAGTTGGAAATACTACGTCGACAAATAGTAGCAAAAACTATGACGTTCTAACTCTTGTTCATAGTAAAATAAATTACAATTGTTACTACAGCTATTCCTCCTAGTAGCTCTTAGGAAGAGGATTTGGTTCAAACTCGATAATTAGTTAATTTGACTGATTCGCTGTTTGCTAACCGATGTAATAAGATCAACCCAGCAGATTTCTTTCGGTGCGGAATGGACGAAATAAAAAACATCTCTCTCTTTAGGCAGCTCGGAATCGACGGCTTCGCGAATCCAACAAAAAGCCTAATTCCCTGCTAATATTTAAGCGCGCGACAATTTCAGGCTCGAGTGACCGCGCGAGCGTGTTTACATCGCGCGGCGAACCGAACGATCGATCCAGAGAACGGAATATCCCCTCGTTGTCCCCCCCGAGAGAGCGTTTTAACGAGCGATTTAACGCCAAAAGAGAAAAAAAAAATAAAAGAGAAATATTTTACTTTCGTTTCTTTGGGACGATGAGGTATCGATGCGCTCGAGCCGCGGGGGAGAATTAAGCCCAAGGGTAGTTACCGATCTAGGCTACGCGAACGAAAATTGAAACATAAAAGAGACGTGTAATACGTTGAAAAAATTTTATCGTCAGTTTTATGTTGACTATTTAACTAAAATTATTAATTTTCGAATAGAACAAGTGTTGAATTATTCTATGTAACGTATTTTATCTAACCGCGTGGAGAGAGGCGCGCTGAAAATTTCCACTCCCCAGCACGCCGAGTATAAACATCTCGCGAATTTGCCCATCGGCGTTCCTCCGGAAAACTCATTCCGCTGCTCAAAAATGGTTTTATTCCCGTCGAGTTGTCAGGCTAATTGAACCAATATAGGCTTCATAGAATTAAATGGAAATGATGAATCAGATCGAGCCGAGAAACCAGTTTTCATCGAGTGAACATTCTAATTGGACGCGGTTAAATCCTCGCGTTTGAGCGGAGGTAATCCGCGGCTGTACGGGCCAAGACAAGGAGAAGAGAATAGCTCAGACAGAGAGAGAGAGACTGAGAGAAAGAGACTGTGTGAGTGAAAGAGACAGAGAGAGAGAGAGAGAGGAAGCGACCTCGAGTTATCCGACGTGAAAGCCAAAACACCCGGTTAATGGTAGTCCCTCGTTTGCCAGGTTTGCCCTCGAGCGAGCCCTCTCCGCGTTTTCCCTCCGCTGGACTAGAATTCACTAAAAAAGCGCTCTCGCGATGATAACGCGATGCTTGCCCGGCTAATTAGCCCCTTCCCGGCTTTCTTTGGTCCTCGAACTCGGCTACATTATTAAGCCCGCTGGCTACGAGGAATTATATCGTATTTAAGGAGGAATATCTCGGCGTTATTTCAATTCCAGTCGAGTCGCGAGAGGGTTTAAGGATGTTCGACTAACGTCGAGGACGACGGGTAAGAATGGATCGCGAAGGGGGAGCGTGTGGGTTGGCGGTCTGGCCACCTTCTCGCTCCTTCTCTGACCTCCCCTTCCGAGTCCTCTTCCCCTCTCTCCACAGCTGATGCTAGCCCTCTCCCTCTGTTTCTCTTGTACACTCTCGCTCTTACGCGCTCACCATCTTTCTCTCTCCCTCTCTCTCTCTCTTTCTCTCTACAGCTGATGCTAGTCCTTTCCCTCTCCTCTCTCGCTCTCTCCCTCTCACCCTCTCCTTCCCTCCCACTGTCCGATCAATACACGGGGCGTTGCGGCACACGGCATACAACGGACGCGCGCTATAGCGATATTCACGTCACGTGGCCTCGAGCCCGTCCCATTCTACATTGTACGTTCGAAAGAAGAAAGAGAGGGCAGTGCTATGGCGGGGTTACGAGGGTGTCGTTTCCGCGATGTTAAATCGCCGAGTGCCCGTCGACGAGAAACCGCCAAGACACCCCCCTCCCCCCTCCGCATCAACCTCTTTCAACATTCCACGCGAAGAGCGCACAGCATTGAACTCGAAACGGAAGGCCGTTCGCGCCTACCTCCCCTCTCGTTTATACCACCGGCACTCGAATTACCGCGTAAAATTCCAACTCACCGCTCGATAAACAAAACGATCGAGTCGACCGAGCGTGCGCTGGCCAAATGTTTGCTCTGTCTGGATTTGTCGCTTTCGAGGAAGAGAGAGGGAGAGATTTTTTTTTCTTTTTCAGAGAGAGAGAGAGAGAGAGAGAGAGAGAATATTTTCCCGCTGTTTCTCGCCTCTCTCTCTCCCTCTCTCTCTTGTGGGGTAAAGAGGTCAAACGCAGAATTAACGGGCCACGGGCATCGGCAGACGCTCAGACGCCCGAAGGGTTCGCCACCCTCGTAGCGCGTTGCTCCTTTCCCCCGGATTGAAACATCAGCCTCGTCTAAAAATAATTGGCCTCTGTCTCGCTCGGAATCGAGTTTCGCGGTTAATTTCATCGGCCCTCCATATTCCCGCCACCCCCTTGGGGTTGCGTTTTGTTCGCTCGCTCGCTCTCTCTCTCTCTCTCTCTCTCTCTCTCTCTCTTTACGCCCTCGCGTTACTTTTTCGATCGACACGAGAGGACCAATTACGAAAACGCTACTCGTGCAATTACCCTAATTACTGAAGTAACATCGAAAGCACGGAATCACGAGTATTCAAACGCTGGAATGGATCGCGATCCACGTTAACTACTCGATCGCCCCTGCCCTCCTTTCCCGGTTGGAACGTTCGGTATGGTTTCATATTTTACACCGTATAACGATTATAGTACCTGCGGGTAATAAGGCCTAGCTAAGCGGATTTTAAGATAAAAATAAAAATAAGATAAATATTTACTATTTATCAATATAAATTGTTTGTATAGTTATCTTAGAATGAGTTGAGAACATTAATTTTTTAATATTATTCATAAAAACCTATAAATAAATCATTTTATAAAACACTACTCATAGGCCTTATTATACTACGGTTGGGTAATAAGGCCTATAGCTAAAATCTCATATAAACACAAAAATTATTGAAAATTTGAATTTAAAAACAAATAATAATTATTTATTAAGCTTATATAACATGTTTAACACCCATCTGGGCATTCAAATGCACTTGAATCGTCTAGTGACAAACCAACACATTCTGCATGATGCCATTTGCCACATTTTGCACATAACCTCATGTTGTCGATCTCACATCTTCTCTGCACTATGTTGCATTTATCCCTTTGTCTAGTTCCAATTTTTTTTGTTTTTATTTTCTTTTATTTTCACATGGCGCATAATAAAACCTATAGTAAGTTTCGATAGGCCTTATTACCTGCAGAGGCAATTATTTCTTTTCGACTTATGAGTAATATATGGTGCGAATTAAATGTAAAAAAAAACATGACTAGAGTGAAGAGAAAGAATCGAAGATAAATAATATTCAAATATATTTAATTAGTAGTGAAAATTATTAAAGTTATCTGCATTTTACTATTGCGTGAGGTTATAATTTTGATCGACACGAGTTGTCGTGAACACACTGATACACATTGTGAAGCACAGAACGCAACCTGACCGCTCCCGAAACACAAACATAATTGTTTATGGCCGTCGAACGTATACTGATGTTTTCGAATGCTACATATTATTTTTAATATTATTTCTGGCTTCTAGGCCTTATTACCCGCTAGGCCTTATTACCCACAGGTACTATACGACAGATTAAATTGTATCGTTACGAAATGACGAATGTTTTTGATTACAAAATCTGTTTCAAAATTATACAACATTAGTTCTTCTCGTACTATCAAAAATAGTAAAAGAATAATTTTTATTAAAAATTTCTCTGAGTATTAGACGAAAAATTGGTCGTATGTGTTCTCTTTTTTTACAATTCTCCGAGAAAACTGACCTTAACGTGAGATTTGTGGCTGGTCGCAACAGACGAGACAGGGTGTCGCTCTCTCTTTCGTCGAGCAATCAGAGCGCGCTCAGCGAACAGGTCCCTCGTCGCTCATCGTCTTTGGCGTCGTAATTCCATCGTGGAGAAAAACAGACCCCTCGCCTCGCCACGAAGCCTCGTACGCGTGTTATCCTTTCCCGTGAGCAGCTCGACCTGGCATCTGCAACAAAGAGGATTTCTCCCTTACAATGGAATCATAAAACGAATTTCATGTTCAAACGGAATCCAATCGCATCGGAATTAGTCGAACGCAATCGCGCGCGCGAGGCTAACGGGGGAGGAACGGACGAGGAAGAAGGAGAGATAGGAGAGGAGCGTAAAAATTAACCCAGTTTACTTCCATTCGCTGAATCGCAACAATAGGAAAACGGCACTTGCGCGAGCGCTCGAACAAAAACGCACGCTCTCGTTTCGCGTTTACGCGTCGAGATAAACCAGACCGTCTCTACTCTCTCTTTGTCTCGAACCGGGATATTGGTACTTTTTTTTACCTCAGTAAAAGAATTAATCCCGAATTTACTCCTCAAGTTGGAATTTAGCTTAAATAAAAATTTGTTGAATGCATTCGATAGCCTACTTTTTCAACCAGAACGATCCTTTAATTTCGTTAGAGAGATCGACAATTGCTAGCTAGATTCGAAATCGCTCTCGCTCGCTCGAAGAGTTTCGCCTGCTGATTTCGCGCCGGGTCTTTGGCGTGCGTTAGAAGGAGAGAATAGGGCCACGGGGCCAAGGTTCGGAGCAACTGCTACCGACCTGGCAGCGGTTAGCCGGGTTTTATCGCCGATTATCACGGACCTGGCGCGACTCGGTGTCTCGGCGCGACTCGCTAGCGCTTTACCGGCCAAAACTCGACGCGAACGAGAGACGAGTTCGGACTTTTTTCACTTCCTCCTTCCTTTTTTTTCTTCCTTCTTCCTTTCTTCTTTCTTTTTAGCGAGAGCACCGGTACGACGTATAGTAGTACTCTCGGAGACGAAAGAAGAAAGAACGGGAGAGAATTATGAATTTAATATTTTTTAACGGTAAGAGGAATTTTATGGCCTGAAACTTGAGGAAGGAAGAAAGAAGGATGAGTCTAATTTTTTTTCCCCAGCCAATGTAAGAGAGCAGTCTCCACGAGCTGGGAATTGAGAAGAGAAACGAGAAGTAAGAGGCTTCTTCGTTTTTGAGTTACCGTTCGAAGTGGAAATTGGATGTATCTCGAATATTGATACTCACAAACGGGCGACTAGAACGATCCGAACTTAATTATCGATTTTAAATATTGTGCATTATAAATTATATTATTTTATATTGAAATTAGTGTCGTTAAATAGCTATTATTATGAAATTAAATTGTGAATTATATTCTAAATTTATAAATATTAAACGTTCGGGAATGGAAAATTGTATTCAATTAGAAAGCAAATACGAACCGCGTAACGAAAATTTCGCCCGAGGTTAAGAGGTGTATAAACCCTTTTTATATTCCATCTTGCGCGGTAACGCGAAGACGTTTCGAAACGAAATGTCGACGATTCGTCGAGAGGGAGGGTGAAGCCAGCACAGTGCGAAATACCAGCGGCTACCGAGCGAGAAATCGTCCGGTAAAAGTTCCGCGCGAACGAATAAAACAAACAGATGAATAGAGCAAAATTGAATCGGACGGAAACAACGAAAAAAGGAGAGTACAAATAAAAGTAAAAGGCAAAATAAAAATAACAACACGGAAAAGCAATTTTTATACTCCGCGAGAATGATTTTTCGTTCATCTCCGCAGTCGTATTATCGATTTCCATTCGTCGTGTTTATTCTATTTTTATTAGTCTTGGCCTAGAAGATACCAAGTGGGTAAATCCATATTCTTCGACTAAAGATAACGCTGTACGTGGTAATATCGCTGAGAGAGGAGGGACCGAGTGAAAAATTGAGGATGATATTGGACGGCGAATGTAATCGTACGAGCTAGGCAATTATTTGTAAAGCAAGGCAGTTGCGGTTAGCGGAAAGAAATCCGCTAAACGAGGTCCACGTGAAGTCTCGAGAAGGTTTACCGGAACGTTTAAGCGAGAGAGAGAGAGAGAGAGAGAGAGAGAGAGAGTGGGGGAGGGGGGGGGAGCGTGTGTGTATGTAAGAGAGAAAGAGAAAAAGGGAGAGAGACATTAACGAGCGTCGTATATATCGATCGCCTCGAGGCGCTATTTTTGCGTTCTCGCGTTTGCATAACAGCAGGAATAATGTCGCCTCGTAGTCGCTCTTTCCTCGCCCCCTCCCCGTCATCTAGCTTCATCAACCCTCGATTCATTTCCCGTCGGAATTCAACCAGGAAGGCCGAGTTCCTCTCTCTCCCTCTCGCTTTTTCCGCGCTCGCATGGCGCTCGCGATATCGCAAGGACGGGCTAGCTCGGCGCTAATTAAGGATGACAGTCCAGGGGCGGCGCTGCCGGCCACGGGGCCCGTCTAATTAAACATCCGGAAAATCCTTTTTTTTCTCCCGCCCGTCCACCGTGATTTGTTGTCCCGGACAATCCGCTAGCCCGGTTCTATCCGTTCGCTCGTTGAAAATCTCCCACGGCGGAGACTCGAAAAAATTTGATTTGTATTCCAAGTATCTCGGTCGTCTCGTTTAAAATTTTTCTCTCGCTAAATCTCATCGAAAATTGCGTATCTGTAACGATCGGAAGGATGCGTCGTAACGTCGCCTCGTCTCTTCCAGTGGCGATCGATCACTCGGTCAAGATAGGAATAGAATGAATAACGTGAGAGTGCGACATGTGGCGGAGAAACGCGACCGGCACTGGGCCACTCATCGGCGCGTTCCTCCACCGGTTGTTTAATATCGAATATAGTCCTACCAATTCCTCGACACAAATTTTGCAATTATAATCAACATTAATTATATAAAGTACCGATTTTCTGGGAATCAAACAAAATTTCCGACTAATGAAAAACTAACACGAACCTGATTGGTCGTTTATTGTGAACGCAAACATTTTATACACAGTAGCTCGACACGAATTTTGCATTTATAATCAAACGAAATTTTTGACTAATGAGGGACCAAATTGAGCCCGATTGTTCGTTTGTTGTAAACGTAAACATTTTACGTTCGTAACGATAAGTGATCGCACCTCCTGCCTTCGTTTCGGTTACCACAACACTTTGTTTGCGAATGCACACGAGTAGAATGCCGCAATATGCAAAACAAAACGCCGGGATGATAATCGTCTTCGCGCGCGCGAGCAAAGCTGCCGCGGATCGATAGTTTTCAGTAGGCCATAGAAGCAGACATAGACGCGTGGCTTGGGCGCATAAACACAAACATATTTCCCAACGAAGAGAGAAGGGAGACGATTCGTTCGACTAATTCACGTCGAACGTTTCGTTTTACGATGAAACCGGGAATAAATCAACCAACATATTTTTTCACTAAAAACAGCTTTTCATCTTGTAGAATGTACGTATAGAAATGTACATTTAATGGAACAAAATTTTTTTCTCAGCGTGGTAACGAAAAAATAAAGACGAGTCTACTTTTCTCTGTACGTATTGTCTTTTTTATACAATTATCGCGTCTGTCACTTAACTATCGGCAAAATGCGACGGGGAAAGAAACAATGACGCGTCGCGTTTATTTTCCACCTCGACCCACAAAACCGGTTTCGTTTTCCCAGGTTGCGTCGACGTCTTCGTTCTTGTCGCGCTTGCTCGCGCGACTGCCCAAAACTCTATCGACCGAGGAAATTCCGATAGACTTTTCGTTTCGCATATCGTTCCTTTCCAGCACTCGATCCTCGTCATAAAATATCAATAATAATAAAAAGAACATAAAAATGTCACTAAGTACACCGAGGAAAAAAATTCGTTAAACTCGCAAGTGCATTCCTGTACTGCCAAATGATATTCCGCAAGATGAAAAATGCTCGGAACCGCGAAAAATTTCGCGGAAGGTCGTTCGATAGCGATGAATAAAGAAGAGGAAGGGAAAGAAAAAAAAAGAAGAACTCAGGCGGGGTAAAGAAAAACGTTTTATGGGTCAGGTTTGCCGACGGTTCGCGACCGTGACACGATCGTGTCTTCCCGTGCCAGGTTTGCTATAGTCGAGACTAGAGACGGCCTCGAACGAACGAGAGCTGGAAGCCGGAGCCGCTCGGTTATCGATAAATACCGATATCGATATCTCGAACGATAAGCCGATCGATACGCGCGACCGACTTTCGGATTTCGAAACGTCACCGATTTCGTCCGACCCAACCGTTGACCTTTTCCACTCGCGCTGGATCTCCATGTGGTATTTTTTTTTCGCGCGCGCGAGTATCGAGCGATCTTCTGCTTCGATCCACCCCGTGAAAGATTTATTTATTCACCTGCATGAGAGAGCGCGTTCACGTGCCAGGCCGATCTGCCCCACTGTCGCGTAACCCAGAATTTATTATTAGCCATTTGTTTATTTTTGGAAACGCCGTGTACCGATAAAATATAACTTCATGGTGACGCTCATAGGTTAAATCGAAAGAGAGATTTTCTCCTCGAGCTTCGAGCCGATGCGTATTTTTGTTTCGAGTTTGTTATTTATTTTTGTTTCGATATAAACAAATTACAGTCACATCCGCGATGTCGAGTGCCTCGAGATTGCGACCGTCTTTTGGCTTATCGCGATAAAAAATTAATCGGTCAGCGGAATTTCCAGATTCGCAATTCAGAATTCTTCAATCGAGAGACACCGATCTCCAACCCGACGATAACTTATCGCGAAACGGCGTGAATTTTTATTTATAAACAAAGAAATCAAGTGGAAATTGAAGTCAAAAAATTTATACGGTTTTTAGTTATAAATTCAAAATTTTAATACAAATATCAGACAACACGACTGAAGAATCGTTTCAATTTTAACAAAAAGCAAGAGAATTTTAATTTAAATTTTTTGACTCGGGAATGTTTAGTCGAACTCGTTTTTCGATACGCGCCGGTCAATGCGTTTCACGGAAAAACCGTAATGTTTAATTTTAGTCGAGGTGGATCGCGAGTTAACGCGCTGCAATGAAGAGGATATAAGAGGGAGCTGAATTTGTTTATTTTGGACCGTTGCAAATCACTAAAATTACGAAACTAAATAACGAGACTACTCCGGAGTGGTTTTTAACGATCGATAATCGCCGATCTGCGTGCCGATAAATCGGTGTTTGCAAACACGTACGTGTAATGTGAGGCGTTAGCCTCGCGAGCGACAAGAGCCACGAGGAATCTCGAGTGGGAGATTCCGGGTGGCACTTCAGAAAGAACAGCAACCCGGACTTTGCACGGGACGATTCACGAGTACCGCGCGTGATCGTTCATTCCAACGCACGCTCTTTTATTTCCACCCGAGTCAACTAATTTGATGGGTTTTTAATTATTTACTTAAATCTTAATCGATAAAACTTATCAGGTTCATCCAGGTTAATTTTCATTCAACAATCTTGTTAAATTTTCGAAAGTCTAACGATGTCTTGTAGCTTGCAATAAAAAAAATTCAAAAAATCGGTAGTTTGTTAGCCCAGTTCGACTCAGAAACCGATCAAATTTGACTCGGGTCTTCGTCCACGGCGGGGTTTGCTTTTTTTTTTAATTTTTAGGCGATCGCGTGACGTCTAAATTACGAGAATACACGAGGCTCTCTCTTTCTCGTTCTTTCCTCTACTAGACGTCCTTGACCCCGTAATATAGTTTCACGCACGCACCCCAAGCAAGCCTACGATATTTCCATACGACTGTGGTTAATGCTGTATTTATACACCTCTCTTTTTCACTCTCTCGCTCTCTCTATTCCTTCGTCTCTTCCCGTGTCTCGGCTAAACGTCCTTCGCGACGGTCCGGCCCGAAAATATCGTGCAGGAAAATGAATGTACCGTAGCGTAACGAAACCTGGCACGGTCCGTCGATTTTCAACACAATGGGCTCGAGTGAGTCAGGTAAAGTTTATAAAATCGAGCTTTAAGAGCGAATCTCGTCTCGATTAACGCCATAGCCGAACAAACATCCACGACAGAGCGTTGCTCCTCTCTCTCTCTCTCTCTCTCTCTCTCTCTCTCTGTCTTTTTAACTCTGTAAAATAAATCCAGTTTGATCAAAGCGGAAGCTAAAAGCAACGGTTAATGGGGTCGACCTCCATCTAGCATTCTGTCGCGCTCCCTCTGTGCACGCAGTACCCCTTAAACTGGCTGACGTCACACGACGGGGGGAAAGAGGGAGGACGCTCGGGTTTCAACCGGGTCAAATGGGGTCGCGCCAATTTTCCCTCTTCCAGGGTATATCGTCGATATAAACACGAGATAATCGAGTATCTTCGGAGGAATCTAGCGTCCCTGAGATCTTCCTCTCTCTCTCTCTCTCTCTCTCTCTCTTGCTTCTTCTCGGTATTCTGAGTACTGGCTGCGGTTCAAAATCGCGTGCGAGAGAGCTCGCGGACGGATTAGCGACTATCGTCGCTCGTCTCTAATAGCCCGGGGACTTGACAATCCGTGAGGCCTCGATCGCGTACAATTAGTGTTTTTCGAAGTGCTTATGAAACCCGATATCGGCTCGTTTGCACTATAAATACACCGAAAATGAAAATCTGTTGAAGCTACTTGAATATCTGAAAATAATCTCCAATTAATAAATACTAATTAAATTCAACAAATTTTTATTCTCAGCGTAATTGTTGTATCCTCAGTTGTCGCTGATGGCCTCGATGCGAGGTGAAATTAAGAAAATCACTCTTTCACGTCCCGGAGGATGGAAATAAAGTACACGCGACATCGACCGAATTTCAAACAGATGTTTATCGTCGCCGTACGCAAGAGACGATCGTCGAACCTCGTTAGCGCAAAACTACGAGCGACGAGAACCGCGCCGTATTGTCGATCAGCCAATTTTCCTCTTCCGATCAAAAAATACCGACGACTCGGATCGTCGATGCACTTCCGTGAGCTCGTGCGATTTATCATAAATTTTCCTACGCGATGTATATAATAAAACGCAAATATAAAACTCGGTCTTGGGACACGCTATAAAATCTCGACCGCGGGCTAGGCGTTATTTTTAGCCGGCTCTGCCCTTTCATATATGTGCACGCTCTTTCGCGCTGATGAATAAAAAGTAGAAGAAAAAAAAGAAGGGAAAGTTGGTTGGCCGATGGGGGGAGGCCGAGAGGGAGGGGTGGAAAATAATAATCCTGACGCAGGGTGCCAAGGTGCGATCTAGATAGCCGAGGTGAAACGGGAGGGAGGCGAGAAATTGTCGATACTTTCTTATTGGAGATTTAATCGTCGATTCGATTGCCGGGAGCGAAAACCGGAAGTGCAGCCTGTCCGACGTCGAATTTCTCGAGCTTTCCCGAAGACTGTCGATATTTTCTCGAGATGTTTAAGTAGAAGAGACACAACCGTCAAAGGGTTGCTCGATCTCAAATTTTATCGCTAATTCTCGCCTGGGTGCACCGAAAAAAGTAGAAGCCAAGTGGCATTTTCTCTTCTCATTTCTCGACTCGAATTTTCGTTAGAATCTAAAAAATTTGATAAGCGTAAAAAAGTGCATGCTGGGTTGATGAACTCACACGATACGTTCAACAACGATAACTTTATGAGTATTATTCGTTGCGACTATTCGCTCGTGAACGTTCGCGACTGTTAAAGTTATCGAAATGTTTAAAATCGCCATTTTTTTTTTAAGTGTGAGTTTTTCCTTGTATTTTCCTCGCTCCTCCCGATCTGGGTCAACGTCGACGTACGATAAAGAATCGACATGCGAAACTCGTGGCGCGACCTTGGGACCCCTCGCATCCAGCGATTCTCTCGCTTTCTCGTTGCAAAAACGCAACACTCACCCTCCTCGTTATGCTAATGACGCGCGAGGGGAAGAAGGAGGAAGGTTAATTCGCGAATCGATACGCGATAACCGGCGCGTAAGTGCGATAAAGGTGCTCTCGTGCACGAGGGTTTGGAAAAGTCGGGAAAAATCATTTTTCTCGAGATATTTTTTCCTTCTCCCGTACGACTCGAGGAGAGTCGAGCCCGTCGAGTGGCACAACGAAAACGTCCCTATTTTCTGTCTCGTTGCGTCGTCTTGACGGGGAAGTACCGGCTCTCGAGAGTTCTCTCCCCGACACACGCGAGGACCTTTCACCTCGTGTAATTTCAATTTATCGATAATTTCGAGATTAGAAATTCCCAACCGAGTCGCGTCACCGTTGATAAATTTAAACCTGCAATTACACGAACGACAACGATCGTTTTAATTAAAAATAGCCAGATTGTATCAAATATTTGGTCTCGCGATATTCGATATTTCCGTATAAATATACCGAGCGATCCTCCTCAAGCAAGAGAACCAGTCCGGACAATTTCGAAAAATGTTCAGCACTATCGTTCTAGCCCTCTGCCTCGCTGCGGCAAATGGTAAATTCGACATTTGTTACTGATAGAAAATTGATCAATCTCCAATATTGTCCTTCGTACGAAATGAGAATCATTAACAAATATTTCAATAGTCTTGAGTTTTTTGTGCAACTATTGATTTTCTGCATCCCCAAGTATTATTATCTACTATTTATTAACTTTATTTTTGTAATTTAACCTCTCAAGATACTTTACTTCTAAATAATAATTTATTTATCCAACAGAGTATTTATTTCTACATTTTTAAATCTATAGCTTTGGTAAATTTTTATTTTTAGTGCACCAAAAAAAATTAGATAGGAGTTGTTTCAAGCGAGTCTAATTACCGACTGTTTTTCCTAACGAGGTGTATTTTGATTCCGCAGCCGGTCCGTTGGTCAACAATGGATTGACCGGGAGGATAGTTGGCGGTGAACCAACCACCATAAAAGCCGCACCGTATCAAGTGAGCGTCCAAGTGTGGGGTAGGCACAACTGCGGCAGCAGCATTATTTCCAAGGATTGGATTCTGACCGCTGCTCACTGCATGCATTACCCAATGAATATTCTCAGCGTTCGTGCGGGCTCCGATGCGTCCGAGAGCGGGGGAGTCGTGCGGACCATTGACCGGATAATCATACACGAAGAATACGGAACCACACCTCTCTACGTTCCAATAAACGACATCGCACTGGCTCATCTCAACGAGTCCCTGGATTTCGATGAGACTCGTCAACCGATCGGCCTTTACGAGCACATGGAAGTCGCCGTCGAGGGTAGCGAATCGATCGTCACCGGCTGGGGCTCGACTGGATTTTTGGAGGAGCAGGACGTTTTGAGAACCGTCACCTTGCCGATCATCTCGAAGGAAGATTGTCAGAAGTACTACGCATTCAAAGGGGGCATCCCAGAGGGTCAGATTTGCGCTGGCTACCAAGCTGGTGGTAAAGATTCATGCCAGGGTGACTCCGGTGGCCCCTTAGCTATTCAAGGCCGTCTCGCGGGTGTCGTTTCCTGGGGCTTCGGATGCGCCCAGAAAAATCTGCCGGGCGTTTACAGCGAAGTCGCGCATTATCGCGAATGGATTCGCGAGAATTCTGGAATCTAAGCGATTTGTAGTTCATAGCCACGAATGTGTAAATCAAACTTTACGCGTATTGTGTCGAAAATTAACAAATTTTTTGACTTGTCGAGAAGAGAAAGGAGTCTGCCTGTAAGATAAATCGTGAAACCTGCTCGCTAAGCCGTAAAATCTGAACTGTAAGAAACAAAAGATCTGATTTTATCGAACGAACGAGAGGTTTCGCGTGTACGATGTATTTTAGTTTTAATTTTAAACGATGTTGACTACACAATGAATCAATTGTGAATATGTGAATTTTGAATAAAGAGGGTCAATTGACACACGCTTTTGTATTATTGATTAACCAATGCACCAGATCGAGGACAATTTTTATTCAAGATTGTAATTCATCGACGAGCGATTGAAAAGTCACTGCTTGCGGTTTTAATCGATGAAATATAAATATAAACAACTATGAAAGCAATTCCCACAAACGTCACTGTTTCTAGCAATCTAATCAATCGATACCTATGGATTCGATAACCAGACGATAAAAACGATAACAAATTGTTCGTGAATAAAAAGATTACCGTGCGAATTAAGAATTAATGATTTTTATAAACGATCGGAAGAAAATTTATCGATTTCACTGATAATTTTTCAATTAAGAATTTCTTTGAAAAATGATTATTGAAAGATTTTCCGGATTAATTTTATTCTCATTTTTTATAGTATTTATTGTAATTCCATGAATATCATGAAAAAATCCAGAGTAATATTACGATAAAGCATGATTAAACAGCAAATAGCGTGAAAATTGAATTACGAGAAGTGTTAGGAATTACACATATCAAACAGGAAAAAATTACAATTTTATAAAAATGTAATACGAGTATAATATTGTAAAATAAATTTCAATGAGTACGGTATTATAAAATGATAAAAAAAATAGAGTAATCAAAAATCAAAAATGAACAAATCATAACAACGAATGTTGCGAAATAAAACATTAATAATATTTATTTATAAAGAAAATAAATATTTATATTCGTTGAAAGATAAATCATTATAAATTTAACAAATGGTAAGTGTTCGATTATTTATAATTTTGTAAGTACAAATTCATGAGAATTACTGGTCGCGATGAGTAAGAGTTTTGATCACGCGCCAAAACTTTAGATTTGGCTGATAAATAAGCAGTACAAATATTACCAATTAGATAACCGCGTGAAACGCACCAAATCTCGTTAGAGATCTTTAAAATAATGAATTCGTGTCGTTCTAAGCCCCACATAGTGGCCTAATCGGAAATATGCTATCGTTTAATCCTCGCACGTTTATTAGATATTGAATGCCGATTAGATATTTAGGCGTAAATCTCATTAATCACTTCAACTACTCGAAATGACCGTGTCAAGTGTTCTCGTACGTACTTGGAGTTTCCTACCTGTTGGCCTAACCGTCTTATCAACCTCGGATTTTTCTTATCTGTCATTTCGCGAGGTTTGTATCGAAACAGTGTTGTAATATCTTCACCGTTTACTGATTAGAAGAAGATTTTTTTCTAATTATCCAACTGACCGCGATAGACGGTATCAATGGAATAGCGCAAGCTCGATTTTCGTATAAATACTGATCGTTTGGTCTATCAACATCATACTCTACTCTAACGTCCTAGAAGCAGCAGCAGCAGCAGCAGCAGGGAACATGAAAAGTTTCGTCGCAATTCTCGCCTTCGTGGCATTGGCAACCGGTAAGAATCGAAATTAAATGTATAAAAATTCAATAATAAAAAATGAAAAACAAACAATAAAAATAACAATGAAAATATTGTTTCAATAATTAAACATAATAATTTGTTTCTCTCCGAATCGTATAGGCGTCCCACTAGATGCCTACTCAGGTGTCTCCATCGACGGACGCATTGTCGGAGGTGAGGACGCGTCGATCGAGGAAGCCCCGTACCAGGTGAGCATCCAGGTGTACGGAGGTCACTACTGCGGTGGCAGCATCATCAACGAGAACTACATCCTGACCGCCGGACACTGCGCTGGCAGGCCCGCCTACTCCTACAAGGTTCGCGCCGGATCCAACCACACCTTCACCGACGGCACGTACCACCAGGTGACCCAGGTCGTAGCTCACGAGGAGTACGGAACCAGGCAAGGAATCCCATTGAACGACATCGCCGTTATGCGAGTCGACCCACCATTCAAATTCGGACCGGCCATCAAGCCAGTCGCCCTCTTCGAAGCCGAGGAACAGTCTGTGCGTGGTGCCGATGCCTTCATCACCGGATTCGGTCGCGTCGATGGTGGATACCTCCCAACTGTTCTCCAGAAGGTCCATGTCCCGATCATCACCAAGGAAGAGTGCAACGAAGCTTACTCCTACGTCGGTGGACTCCCATCTGGACAAATCTGCGCTGCTCTTCCCAAGGGAGGCAAAGACGCCTGCCAGGGTGACTCTGGTGGCCCGTTGACCATCAACGGACGTCAAGCTGGTGTTGTATCATGGGGAATCGGTTGTGGTGTCGCTGGCAATCCCGGTGCTTACACCGAAGTCGGCTACTACCGCGACTGGATCCGCGACAAGACCAACGTTTAAGGAATTCTCTCCAGCAAAGACGACGACGAAGTCGAGAATTATCGAACCTCGGCGGAGTCGGATTATCGAAATTGACGAAATACAACTAAACTACTAATATTACTTCTATTTTATGCTACTAATATAGTTTCGAATATTCAAATGTAAATATTTTGGAATATTTCTAAAAATTGACGCAAAGTCTAACGCGAATTAGACTTTAAAACTGAAACTTACGATATGTAAATATTTCCCAAATATAAAATATAAAACATACCTATATGAAAATATGTCGTGTATCTTATCATTAAAATGCCTACGTCCCTTTAAGCAAGTGATCCATCAAATGTCAAGAGGTCGTTCGATGCGGAATTATTGATAACTCGCGAGAATGCAGTGCTTTAAAACAAATATGGATCGAAATCGCATGATTAATCTGCTATACATCAACGCATAGATTATCTTAATTCCAAATCCTATCACGATCGAGTGCACTCGTATTCCTGCCGATTCGACGCCTTATCGGGTTCGGAAGGAAAAAAAATTCATCTTAATAATCCCAACGGAGCTATAGTTGTCAATTCGTTTCATATAAATACGCAGCGATCTCCGATGGAAGGCACAACAGCGCAGGGAGCGAATAAGAAAAATGTTCTTACAACTGACAATCCTGAGTTTGGCGGCCCTGGCGGCGGGTGAGTGAAAAATTGAACAAAATGCAATTATTGAGCTTACAAAACGGCTACAACTTGGAAACAAATTTTTTTGGACTTTCTTTTCGGCCTTCTAAATAAAAAAAAATATTAAATAACTAATCAAGAATTCTCGGATTTACAGGCATGCCAATGAACACCCCGAATGTCATGCTCAACCCGTTCACCCCAAACGGCAGAATCGTGGGAGGTGAACCCGCGAAAATCGAGGAGGTTCCCCACCAGGTGTCCCTTCAAGTAAACGGATTCGCCTTCTGCGGGGGCTCCATAATTGGCCCTAAGCACGTGCTCACAGCCGGTCACTGCATGGTCTACCAGCCCAATATGATGACCGTAAGAGCCGGAACTGCGACCAAGAGCAGCGGAGGCAGCGTCCACGCGGTCAGCAAAGTCACCAGGCACGAAAACTACAAAACGAACGCTTATGGCATTCCCGAGAACGACGTGGCCGTGATAGAAGTAGCAACACCTTTCGATTTGGACTCGACTAGGGGCATTGTCGAGCTGTTCAAGCAAAACGAGGAATCCACCCCAGGAGTCGACGCCCGGATCACCGGCTGGGGTGCCATAAGAGAAGGAGGATCCACCCCGGAGGCCCTGCAGAAGGTCGACGTGCCCATCGTCGATAAGCAGAGCTGCAACGAAGCTTACGGACCTTACGGAGGAATACCAGCTAACCAGATTTGCGCTGCCTATCCCAATGGCGGCAAGGACGCCTGCCAAGGTGACTCCGGTGGCCCACTCACCATCCATGGAAGATTGGCCGGTATCGTTTCCTGGGGCAACGGCTGCGCTCGCGAGGGATATCCTGGTGTCTACACCGAGGTAGCCGGCTACCACGATTGGATCGTGTCCAAGATGGAATAAATCATTCGCTCCCTGTGCACTCTCAAGCGATTCTTATAATTCTTAAGGTTATGGTGTTTTTCAAGTTCTAATCGCAACTCTGCACTCGATAATCGATACCGACCCTACAAGAACAAACGCTCATAGCGTTACGTTTGTCGAGGCTTCACAGTACAACGGATAATTTCAACTCTTCGCGGAATCTAGGAACAAAAAATGAAAAATAAGAACTGGTTTTGAACGCAGTAAGCTTTTTCCTCTTTGAGATTTCTGTACATCGTCTGTTCTCGTAGGGCGAAAGAAAAAGATAATAAAACAAAACATAACAACTATTTTTCTTGGTATATCTCTTTCCTGTCCCTGCCCTGAAAATATTTATTTGCATACGTTCGAATGGATATTTTCAAATAGTAAGTAGCTTCGACAAATTGTTATTTTCAGTGCACCGATGTAAAACCGTAAAAGTAAATTCTTTACTGCTATCGTGAAACGAGAGGGAGGGAGAGAAAGAGAGCGATGGCGTAAAAATAACTGAACCAGGTGTATTTATAAGCCCCCCAAGGTGTTTCCTACCCGGATAAACAAGATCGAAGAGCTTTTTTTCGAATTTATTTTTGTTCTTATTAAAACTTTACGCGACAAAGGCGCAAGTATAGTCCGGTGAGAGTTCGCAGATTATATTAGGTCAATTAAAAAAAGAAGTAGAGGAGAAACGAGTATGAAACGGAATGAGAGAAGGGATCTAAAAGTAGTCGATTTCACTGGGCCGCGGGGTTTTCATTCGCGAAATGAAAGTCTCGGAAAAGGAAAAAGTCAATCGAGGGAATTTTCACGGCTCTATCGTGCCGCCACGTGCGCGCTTTTCAAAGAGACCTCTCTCTCTCTCTCTCTCTCTCTCTCTCTCTCTCTCTTTCTCATTCGTTCGCACGTTTGACTCGGCATTGTGCTCGCGCTCCGCCGAACCCAGAATCTCCCGATGAAAATTCTAATTCGCTCTACGCTCCTGTTATTCCTTTCTCCTTTTCGTGTAATTCTCGCAAGCCCACCGCTCGAGCCGAAATTTTTCTCATCTCTCGCCCTCTGTGATAGGACGCGTCGATGCGTGCGTATCGTTCGATCGTTCCTCCACTTGGCTCCGCGCGTCTGGCGCGGGTGAGAGAAACGATTGGCCCACGGCCAAGTGCCGTCTCGTCTCGTCGGGATCGGGGAAGCTGCGGAATTTCGCGCGAGTCAGAGGGCTCTCGAGGTGAAATCGAGTGCCAAACAATAGTCGAGTGACCAGGTATATAAAGAGAGGAGGGGGA
>NCVS01001936.1:62875-128830 GCA_003055095.1 Goniozus legneri | reverse complement strand
GGTCATTTCTCGCGCGAGTCCCCACTGACATGATCGGCTTAAGGCAGATCGTGCCGGAAACGGGATGCGTCGAGCTGTCGTTTCGAATCGCGGGCATTAGTCTCGCGATCGGCTAATCCGATATAAAAATCGATCGATCGGGAGAAAAGGGCTCGACGGTATCCGGGAGCGAAATGCCACCTCGACACGCCGTTCGAATTACGTACGTCGACGTAATACAAACGAGAGTCGATAAATTATTTTTAGCGCGGGACTGGATGGCTCGTGTGCGCGAGCTGAAATTAACGATCGAACGAAAACCGGCAAAGCAAGAGAGAGAGAGAGAGAGAGAGAGAGAGAACGAGGACGATCGATTCGATCAACACGGGAACCTTCGCCGCGAAGTGGTCGCCACGCGATCGCCTAAAGAGAGCTACAATTTCAGCCAGCCGCGATGACAAATCCTTGAGAAGTATCGAGTCAAGGCCTCCGATAAGAGATTCGGTACCCAAGCGGGAGCGTCGAACGAGAAAAACAGAGTTCAATTGGACTAACCAGTCGGACGTTAACACCGAGTTTACGGGACGAGTCGTTTTTTCGCTCTTCGAGTTTTGATATTTTCGTTTTCGGGCTACAACCTTTCAAAGAAGAATATTCTTGTTGTCAAAGGTGCATCTAAAGTGCGACTTTAAGGCCTGAATTCGGGCCGTAAAGTTGAACTTCACGGACTGTTTTTTTTTTACTGATTTACCTGAAACATTAATTGTTGACCTAAAATCAGTCCGTAAAAATCATTTCTTTTTGGTCCGCAAAGTTTCATTTTAGGTGCACTTGTGACAAAAAACGATGTTCGATACACGGCCCTAATATTATTGAAGTATTAGTGAAATATTAGTGAAGTGCTATTTTTGGGCCTAGTAACAAAAATATCTATTTTGTTTGTGATCATCAGCAAGGCTCTTAATCGAGAGATCACGATTTTCTAGCCTCTAGACCAGAGAAAGAGAGACTTCTCTCGTCTTTGGCGTAAACTCGAATGCATTTCAACCAAACTATAAACGCGCCTACCGCATGAAATAATAATTCGTCGAGTGCGTGAAACTCGCGCGAGGCCACGCGCGTCTTTTATATTCACTGGGCATACCTAACAATAGAAATACGAAAATCGCGAGTGAGCGCGTGATCGCGTTACGAGCGAAACCCAATTTCGTATTTTACAAGGAAGACGAACGGAAAAGTGACTAATTGGACGATCGCGCGATAATTTCCTTTCGACGCGATAAATTTCCTCGATGCGTCGTTTGATCCGCTTGTTTATTCTGGCGTGACAGGTTACACGGATCCCGCGGTCCAGTTCGAGATTCGCATTTGTCAGTCGCGGTAAATGAGACAATATAGCGTCGATAATAAGCGAGAAAATGTTATGGCCCAGGGCCTTCCGTTCGTATAAATATTTATAACAAGAACGTCGAGCGTGAATCTCGAGCAGCTTAACGACTCGACGTGGCCGAAAATCGCGAACATCGGATGGTCATTATTGTTGCATCACGCGCTGCGAATTTTCCACGCGCAAATAGGATCGATAAATAATCGTTACCGAGGAAAAATGAGAGACAATTTGGCATATCGGTGCATCGCTAGCGCTCTCGCAACGAGCTCTCGATGTCCCCCGGATGCGCCTCGAGATAAATCAAATCGATAAAAACTCGATAGTTTTGACAAAGCAGAATTATGCCATTCTAGCTTAATGGATGGAAAAATTCTACACCGAGGAAAAATTTTCATTGAACCAAAATGTACGTTCCCATATTTTCAAACAAAAGTTTGATAAAAAAAATAATCGTTTAGTTGAACAAAATATCTGTTAAATATATTTCTCATTCAAAACATTTTCCTTTTCATCTTACGAGAGTTTTGGCAGTAAAGAAATGCACGTTTAGGTTCAACCAAATTTTTACTCGGGGTGAATGAAAAGATTCTAACAAAGGTGCACGTAACGTGAAATTTAGCTAGTCGACCTAGAAACGTAACAACGTTCAAATATGTTCCAAATTTCATTATACACACATTCTCAAATCTCTTTATTCGCTATTGTCTAAAGCTTACGAGAATGAAATTATAATCTCGTTTCTCAGGCTTATCGGGAAAGTTGATTGTTTTCCTCTCTGAAATTACTCGGGGCCAATTCGAACTCCATATTGCCCGGTGTAAGCGAGATTCGATTGCTCACCATGGACATGCATAAACAGTTTAGCTCGAATTTCGGGTTTCTACGTTTCGAATTTACGATTGAAACAATTTTTTTTTACATTAAATTTTTTTCGTGCGAACGGGTTATTTTAAAAAGTTGAATGATTTATATTTTCGCAAACTCACCGAATTCGTACGTAAACAAATTTTTCCCAGTAAATCGTTATGTTTTACTTCTTTGTTTCTTTACTTTTTTCTCATCTCCGATAAAGATTTAGAGAGTGTTTACTCGAACGAACGCGGAACGTCTCGCGTACGAGAAAACACGCGCGAACGACGTAGAAATATTTTTCGCGTGGCGATTTTCGATAAACGAGAAACGCGATTACGGAACTGAATTAACGAAAAAACGGCAAACTGGCTCGATCCGTTTCGTTTCGCGGCGGCTTTCAGACTGAGGGTGGCTTTCGGCCAATACTGCGCGACCGCCACCCTTCGAGCGCTTGCGTCACTAACCAACCAGCGAGGAGAACGCCAGCGTGATCTCGTGTGATCTCGCGTACGAGTCGAAAAATTTGCTTCCAGTTCGAACAGTTGTGGTTTTTGAAACACATTATCCTACACGTACCTAAATTTTGCATTTTCAAATAAAAACCAAGTCTTCAATTCTGAGAAATCCTTTCTTAGCAATTCGCGAATACGTAAAGCGCGCAGTTAATTATGGAATTTCAATACCATTCTCACCGATAACGAGTTGGCTACCTCTTCCTATTATCGTATTCCACCGACTAACGTTATCTAATCATTTAAATAGTACAAAACTACCGACCGTTTTCTAAAAAAAGAGTCGTTAATAAAAAAAAAAACGTTCAGTCTTTCGAAAGAACCTCGCACCGAGAGTCCTACCAAAAAATGTATCGAACGTGTGCAAAAATTCTCGTCATCCTGTACTTATGTGGGTATGAGGGTCGAGTTTTCCACATTTTTGTTACATCGAATTTTTTTTGTACCTTGCAGATATTAAAAGAGGACAGAGTAGAGTGATGTGGGAGAATCCTGGAGACAGAATCGTGAAAGGGGAGAGGATAGATATCACGGAAGTGCCATACATGGTAAGCGAGAGTTCGAGAGGCTCTAGGAGGGTTTACGAGGTTAAATGATCATCTTTGTCGTACAGTTGTCGCTTATGCTGTATGGTAAACACGCCTGTGGGGCATCCGTGATCAATGAAAACTGGGGACTGACAGCGGCGCACTGCGCTGTAGTGTAAGTTTTGCATTTTTTTTATAAATAAAAAAAAAGGGGAGAAAATCCTCTGAAGATTAACGAATTTATGGAACACAGAGTACAAGAATTGTCGGAGATAACGATTCGAAGCGGCTCTGACGTTCTGGAGCAAGGAGGCACCGTTCATCAGGTAACGGATTTGATATGGCACGAGCTGTACAATCCCATCTTGAGCGACTACGACATCGCTGTTTTTAAAGTCGACCCGCCCTTCCAGTACAGCAATGTCACGCAGCCAGTGACACTGCCGGTGGATTACGAGAGCACAAACACATCCTGGGCAATGGTAGCCGGATGGGGTTACTACTCGGTAAAATGAGTAAATTGCAATATTTTTCATTCCATTGTTATCATAATCTAATAACAATAAATTTATCAATTAACCAGTTAACAAAAAAAAAAGCAAATTGAATAAATAAACAAAAATTTTACGTTCTTTCGTGACAAATAACTTTGTTATAAACAATTAACTGGCCAATCAATTTGATTGATTATTATTGTTAATTTCTTCCAGACGATGATATCGGAGTTGTCGAAATATTTGCAATACGTAATAGTTCCACTTGTCCCAAAAGATCAATGCATCGCAGATTACAGGGAGAGGTACGAAGTTACGCCGCGACAAGTTTGCTATGGATACGAGTACGGAGGCAAGGACAGTTGTCAGGTAATACTTCCGTCTATATAATATATTTTTGGTACATGTACACGCATGTAAAATTTTTACGTACCCAGGGTGACTCGGGAGGAGCGTTAGTGAATCGCGAACGTATCGTTGTTGGTTTGTCCTCATGGGGTGATGACTGCGGTAAAATCGAGTCACCTGGTGTGTATACCGATGTTATTTACCTTGCCGACTGGGTTAGGGATAAGATCAATTCGACGGAACCTGAAAATACAACTAGTGATAATCAGTCAATCGAGCCAATTGAGATAATTGATGACAACAAACCGATAATCATAGAAGAAATCATCAATATTGAAGAAATCATAATTTTCGACTGATTGTAATACTGCCTTTTTCAAATAAAATTTTAACTCTGTTTGTTAAATGGAATCACAGTAACCGTGATACCGTCTTCCGATAAGACCACTTTGGAGTCCTTGTAATGATAGAGGTCGGCTTTCCTTCGAGCACTCCAAATTGTATAACCATTTTTGTAAAATAACGGGAGACGAGGAAATTGTCCGGCATCCGCGAGAGAATCGTTGTAGTCCCATTGAGCTTCCATTAATTTGTGAGCGTGTCGCTTCTTCACATTAGCCCGCAATCTCGAGTCCTCTAGTAATATTTCTTTGGCGGGTAGTGTAATCTTCTTTGATAACACCGCCAAAAAGTACTGAACCTGCAAAAGGATTATATTCAAATAACCGAAAAGAAGTATATAAAAATAAAGCACTTTTTTTCAAATCATATTATTAACCGATATTCAATGTTGGTAGGGTTACCTGCATATGAAATAGAGGAAACGGTATAACTTGTGTAGGTACGCCAATTAGGCACATCGTTGGATGTTCTATATTGATCATATGCTTGTATAACGGCGTAACGTGATTTTCATCGACCCGTATGCCACAACTATCGTTCAAAAATGGAAAACTGTAACGATATCCAGTGCAAACGATAAAAACCTCCGCCGTCACGTTTGAACCGTCTTTAAGGAAAAATGTGTTTCCTTCGATTCTTTCAACGCCGACTACTTCCGTTAATTTTGATGATAAACCACTGGTGAGCCTACGAATTATAATGAATAATAAATGATACGTTATAATCATAAATAGATTAGACAAATAACTGATTAATTCAGTTAGATATTTTTGCATTTCGAAATTATTCGACGATGTTCGTGTCTATAGTTACTTTTCGTTGTTGTGACTGAGGTAAATTTGCGAAGCATGGGGAAGTAAATCGAAACTTATATCGACTCCTGAAGCAGCAGCTCCCAAAATAAATACAACTTTTCCTGTAAATAATTCCGGTCTTCGATAAGAATGACTATGCATTATAGTTCCAGAAAACTGATGGATGCCAGGTATTTGCGGTATGTAGGGATCGAAATAATGCCTAAATTCAGGAATCCCAATGAAAAATGAAAATATTAATTTTTCATCAAGAGATGAAAATACAATTTATCGAAGAAATGCTTACCCGTTGCATACGATGACAGCGTCGTAATTATCTATAGTCGTTTCGTTCGTTTTCAAGTTTCGAGATTGAACAACCCATGATGTCTTATCGCTGTTCAATAATTCTGGTCTGACTGTTTCGATTTTTGTGTTAAAATTGATATATTTGCAAAGATCAAAATGGTTGGCATAATCGATCAAATAACATAAAACTTCTGCATGCGTGAGACAACTGTGATCCTCGTTTCCCATTCTCAGGTAATCCGGGAAATTCATTATAAGTCCGGGTAAATTTGTTCTGCAATGTTTACGAAATTCGCGTTAGATATTTTTCAGTCGATAATATCACTTAAAAGGTTAGGTGTAGGTTATTGCTAACCTCAAATTTTGATACATGCTGGAGTGTACAGGCAATCCATTTTTATCCGTTCCAATTTTTTCATTGTACACCCAAGTTCCTCCAATTGCATCGGTTTGCTCGAAAAGAGAAAATTCGAATAACGAATTCCCCGCCAAGTGCTTCGCGGCGCACAAACCGCCTGCACCTGCGCCGACCACGCATACTCTTATCTTCTTGACTCGTTCATCCGCCTATTTATGTATTTCCACAATATTAACCATTTTATGCACTGGATTTTCAATATGTACCTCAACCAAATTTCTTCAATATATTTACAATGTTTGTTTTTTTCTTTCCAACGAAACACGATGGAAACAATTGTTTCATGTTAATAACGTTTCCGCGACTTCGCTTCATATCGAAATTTAACGTTTTAAGAATTTTGAACAATGTTTTAACTAGAATTTGGTGGTTATACTCAATACTTTAATCGTTTCGATTAAAATTCTAACTTCGAATTAACTGAAATTATTTCTTGTTCTCGAATGGGATTTTGAGTTGAATTTAAATTTCAACGATGCATATTTCGTATGTCATGAACACGAACTAGCTTTTTTACCAACAGTCGAATTGAAAATCGATAATTTCGCTTTTACAGTTAGTCGTATTTTTAAAGCGATAGATCACAATATAATTTTCAGGAGTAGAATTTGTTAAGCGTTTTAAACTACACCAGGGAATTATAATCGTTGAAAATCAGTAAAAATCAAAAAATGATTCGAAAAGAAAAATAAATACGTACCATAACCAAAATTTTTGTATATTGGATCACGAACTCCAAATGGACTTTTAAACTCTAGAGCTATCTTGAGAATGGTTTTTAAAGCTTTGTAGTTCGTATCCCCACTCCCATCGTGGAAAACAAGCATTGCACTGATATAAAACCACGGAAAAAAATAGAAAGCCACTAATTATCATCGAGAACTTTATCATAGATTATTTGTTTTTTTGCGGTAATTTAAAAATGAAAAATAAACATTACAATTAAAATATTTATTATATATTTTTTCTTGATCAATTAATACCATACATGTAATCATATATGTTACGAACTTATAATTATATTATTAATTGTATAACTAATTATTTTATTTTTACTTATATCCAGTTCTGAGCAAATCTTATAGTAATAATAACTATATATATATATATATATATATGTATATATATATATATATATATATATATATATATAATATTATGGTTCTATGATAGAGCGGACACTTAAATCCCTGCATAATTCTCATTTGACATTATAACAATAAAATAATGTATTAAAACTTGAAAATTTGTTATCGTAATACTTAAATTTAAACTTCTTCATCTTAAAGATTTTCCCTTATTGATCTATCAAAGTATACAGTACATCATTGGAAAAATATATAAATAAGATATAAATTCATACTCTACGTTTTTGAAGCATTTATACAAGTTTTGTCGTCGCATATATGATTATTATTGGTGATAGAAGAAACTCGGAAGAAATAATTTTTCGGTTCAATAATATAAGAAAATTAAAACGAATTTATGTACCTAATTATTTTTAATCATTAACCCTAAACGCACAGTAATACTACATTCATATTGCTGTTTACATGTAAGCAGTTTCGTTCAACACGACCATATAAAAATTATTAACTTTAAGTAACAAGATGAGAGAAAATCGAAATAAAGTTCAAATCAATTTCGCGTTGATTTTATAACAGTTATGTACAAAACAAGAATCGTTCTCTCCAAACGGGTAAGTCACTCTACGAAATAAAAATTCTATCTCGTTGAAAACGAACACATTCTATATTTCATATCGTATTTTAAAATTCAATTTTACAACGATAAGTCGTACTCGTAGTGTCACTTCCCATTAGGTTAATGAGTGATCCTAATAAAGGCAGTATTATTTTTAAGGGACGTAAATACGTCTAAAATATTCAATTTATAACAACAAAATCCCCGAAGTCTACCAGCATTTCAAATAAACAATGATGTCAACTTTGGCAAGTTCCCGAAGAATAACATAGTTGAAGGTAGAAATCAGTTTGAAATTCTTTTAATTAACGAAATATTTATAAATTCTATATATATATATATTTATATATACAGTAACTAACATTTTTTTAAATGCATAAGGGTATGAAAAGTTAATTTGAAATGATAGGATATAGAAAATTAATATACAATATAAATGTTTTATACAGGAATATTTTGTAATATCTACAACTTCTATCTACTACTTATATTCGTCAGTTAAATTCTTATAACTAAACCATATAGTAAAATAATCAATTGACATCAATACGTCCTTAATCATTCAATTATGCCACTATGGTCAATTTCAACTCCCTATGAAAAATTCTTACTTAAATTCAACAATCTTTCACCATTAATTTATATTTTGTCTAGAGAATGTAATTGTCTTTGAAAATTTATACAAAATTTTCGAAATTCATGTTGTAGAAATTTCATGTACTGGCTGTGATATACAGTCAAATAGATTACTTCGATACAATATACTAGAATTACATTGTAATTCGTTGCAATGTAATTTGGATACAAATTATTATTCATTTTTTATTAAAATCACGATTTTCAATGTTCAAGGCATGCGAGAAAACCAATATGGTGTTGGACAGTATTTGTACCTGGCAAGTTAATTCTTTCTGCAAAGAATCTTGTTTTGTGCTTCCTACAGTACTAATCGGGCGGAGTATGTCGATTGTATGAAACTGTACTTTCAGTAGGATCGTCAAAAAACAACATTACTTACAAATTCTTATCTAATTTACAAAATATTACAGAATATTTACTGTAAACCACTAATTATTAAATTTACGATGTTTCATACGCTGTACGAATATATTTTGGAAGTATCGAAAAATTTCTTTTTACATAGTCATATTGGCACAAATTTGCACATAAAAATGTGAATTATGTCGAATTGATTTTACATAATTCAGTTTGCAATTTTTTGAAGAATTGCGTATTTTGTTAAATACACGATAAACATTTGTTTTTAATCTCTTTTACTCGTAAGAATCTTAATGCAAATGTCTTACATTTGCCTTTAACCTTCACTAACTGACGATAAAGAGCTACGTGTCGATCCAACTGTGTGATGAGTGAGATCAGGAAGATCGGCTGGTAAGCATAACGGTACTGCACTAGGTCCATAAATGACTTCTTGTTCGTCCAACTGTAGTACAAACTGCTCCTCGAGTTTCTGTGAATACAACAAAATCTTAACATTTATTTGGATCATTCATAAGATCGTTAAATCACTATAGAATTTAACAAATTTGTACTAATTAACATCAAGTTCATCGATGTTCAGCTACAAAGTCTCTACAATAATTGAACTAACCTGATTACTGTTATCAAATCCAAGTGTGATATCTCTCCATTAAAGATTATTCTCAAGGTATTTTAGGAATGTTTAAGGACTCATATTTGCAATATCGAAAATAATACTAACGAATGACTCATGTAAAAAGCATTTATACATTAATCCCCACAATATATTTTGAATCTATAACTATAAATATGTGAAATATTCAATTCCTATAATTTTTGTACTAAGCAATTATGAATAACACCACACTATAGACTATGCACAGTAAAACAATATAGCTATTGATTTATTTGTTAAGTTTGGAATTTGCTAATAAATTATTATTCATAGCAATATTTTAACAAACTTAAATTACTTAATGACAAATAAAAAAATATACGAATACATTTTAACATCCACTTATGGTACAAACACAGACATATTTGTAAAAAGTATGACAATGGCACCAAATTTTCTAACTCTCATATATGATTGTTCAATAAAACGAGAAAGCGAAAACAAATATCATTCGAATACTGCCACCTTCATATGATAATGCAACTAAATGAAACATAAATACTCAACAAATTGAATAACAAACAACATCAAGAATCCTTGATCCATGGAAGCTGAAGCAACAAAAATGGTTAATTATTTACACCCGATTTTCTCTCCTGAACTCAAGAAAGGAATTTATCAATGAATTTTCAAAAATATTTGAAAATTTTTATATAAATATAAACTCCTTTTATGTTATTAAAATACTAACGAATACGTTTATCATGATATATGGTAAACATCTATTTACGAGGAGGGAAAGGTTGTACCAAGTCCGGCTTGGAATGACTACGAGAAAGCATGCCGTTCACCGAACTAGTGTCCGAACCGTCGATTCTCAACGATACCCTTGGTATGGTGAACGGAAGCGATGGACTAGGATTTGATCTGGACAAATATGGCGATTTTTTCCAGTTATCGAAAATCAATGTGTTAGTGAAATCGAAAGAAGCGTAAGATAAACGGCTAAGACCGGAGGGCAAATAATCTTGATAGCGAGTTTCCAATGTCTCCATTTCTGCTGCTAACTCAGCCTCTATTTTCTACAACAGTTATAGTAAGACTCAATTATTCTCGATGTTTTTAAGTTTGAGATTCGGTCTCGGAAGACTAAAAATGAAGAAATCATTTCTTAATAATTAAAAAATATCAAACATTATCATACTGGAATGAAAATGTATCGACAATTTTAGAAACACACTTACCACTATACATTAGTTATCGATTAATCTATATTCACCTGTTTACGTGGCTTCAACTGTGCCTTCCACTCGCGCAGTTCTCTTCCGTAAGCCTCCTCTTGCTCTTTCAGTTTAAGAGTTTCGTGTTCCATGAGCATTTTTCTTTTCTCGTTCTGCAGTTGCTCCAATTCTTTGATGGTAGCATCACTCTGCGCTCTAACTTCTTCAAGCTGACGCGAATGTTTCAATTCGAAGCGTTGTTGCTCCGCTCTATACCGTTTCTTTTCATTTTCCTGGAATTTTTTCAACTTCTCACGTTCGGCGTCTGGATCAGGCACCAATCCAGTAGATATCGAAATCCTCATCGACTCCCTGAACATCATTTCACGTGCCTTCATCTCGTTTCTTATTCGTTTAGGCAAATTTCTTCGTTCGACTGCTTGCCGTTTAATCAACTCTTCTTCTTTTCGTTGATTCATGCGTTTCATCTGCTCCAACTCTTTTTCATGACGTATAAGCATTTGATGACGTTGCAGGAAGAATATATCTTTTAATTGCCTCTTCAACAACTGTTGACGCTCGTGTATTTGCCGTTCTTCCAACTCCCAAATAGCAGCTTCACGATTGCGCATCAACTGTTGTTTTTGTTGCAAAAATTGTCTCTCCATCAACGCAATTTTTTCACGATGGCTGTCCGATAGCCTGCGTAGCGAAATCTCATGACTCTCGTTAAGTTTTTCTAAGAAGAGTTTTTCCCGCTCTTCGTGCTCGGCTTCTAATTTTTCTTTCCTGGCCTTAAATACGTTTTTCCGTTTTTCCTTTGGCATTAAATCGACCTCCTGTTTGAGCAGCCTCAGTTCCTGCCTGAGGCCTTCTCGGAATTGCTTCAAATCCCTCTCTTGTTCGCTTCGAATTTTCTTCGATGCGAGCCTCAAATCAGCCTCCTGCTGCGCCTCAGCTCGCTCAATTTGCTGTCTTTGTTGCCTGGCAAGAGTTTCCAAATCGGATTCGGCACTTCTTTCTAACATCTGCCTCTCTTGTTCGAATCTCTTCTCTTGCTGATCTTTAGCAAACTGTGCTTTCTGGGCCAGATCCTGATACTGCTTCTGTTCCATCTTTTGCAGCATTTTCAATTCGCGTAGTTCTTGTTTTCTGAATATTTGATCGTCATATACCTTTCCATTTTCGTCGTCTCCATAAATGACTTTGGATGTTGTAGTAGTCACTACTACGCCATCGATTTCGAATTTTCTCGTACGTTTACGTGTCTTCTTTTTCAAATTCATCATTTGAATATCTTCTTTCGTTCGTCTTGGGACGTCCCGATTATATTCTGGTTTACGTCGCAGAATAACTTCCTCTTCCGGTTCGGTTGATTGTGTTGGACTAAGATGATTCTCTTTACTGGATCCTCGACTGTCGTGACTAATTGTGGTGGAAATAGACTCTGCGTCTGAACGATCTATACTCTTACTTGGGGTATGCGATCTTGTAGACCCAGAATCGCTTTGCGATCTAGAACCTTCAAAACTATCAGGCGACACACGCTTATCTTTGAAACTCTTAACATTCGGTTCTCTTTGTCTTAGCTTTTTGTCGTCGTTTTGACTTCCAGTAGATTTATCAACTTTTACTAGTCCATTTAATTTCTTCACGTTCTTATCCACTTGATCTATTTCACTGGTATCGACAGTAACACCAGTAATTAACATTGTTGGTCTACCAACTCCGTCGTCGTTTTTGCTCGATCTATCGTGCTTATTTAATTCACTATTGTTCCCAGCGACGCTACGATTATTCAGCACCGATGAATCTTTCACCTGTTCTTTGTCTTCTCCGACAGTTACAACTGAAACGTGACTAGTATCTTGTAGTTCATCTATAATAGGACTGACAATAACAACTTCAGATTCATCGAGTTTCTTGCCGATTCTCTTGAAAGAATCAGTAAGAATAATTGGTTGTTCTTGCGGAACGTATTCCAAACTGTCCAAACTCGGAAATCCGTCGTCGTCAGTTGAACTTTCGTTGACTTGTGTCTTGTTCATTTCATTAGCAACGATGACTACTTCTGACGAAGGTGAAGAGCGCCTTGGTAATGCAGTTGTCGAAGCAGCATCCACTAAAACAGGAGGGTGGGTTGTTACAACAGTCACTTGACTTACATTACTTGCAAGACTATTCGACAAATCTGGTGTATCGGTTGTTATCTGAACTGTCGATGTATTCAATCGACTCTCTTGTTCGGATTGAGGTATACCTTAAAAAATTATATCAAGATTAATATATTTTAAATTATTACAAAGATATTTAATATTTACCTGTTATTACAACTATATTGTCTCCACTACCACTTCTAGAGGCGCTTTTGCTTCTAATTGGCGTCGATGTTATTACCGATACATTGATAGCTGATCCTCTTCGATCTCTAGCTGTACCATCCACTTCTTGCTTTTGGCTCTGTTCTTTATTTAACCAATCTGTCTTTTCGCGCTTATTATCAAACTCGTCAGAAAAGTTTTCCAAGGAATCATTTCTAGAAGAGCCTTCGCTTCGACTCTTGATGGAATTTTCCAATTTATTAATTCCATAAGAAGTCTTGATATCTTCTGTTGAACTAGCTTTAATAGGATTCTTTTCTGAAGAACTAATGTTAGACGGACTAGGCAATTGCTTAGACATATCTGTCTGAGCATTATTTATTCGCTTTGGATCCTTTGTTATATGTTTTTCTAAAACAGCATTTAGTTTTTCTTCAACAGATTTACGTTTCTCTTCTAAGCTCTTGTAATTAGTATCAATTTTAGATTTCTCAGCTTCGACGGGTCTCTTCTCATACCTTAAAATTAACATATTTGTATAAATAATTTATTAGTTTAAATAAAATATTAGTGTGCAAATAACTCAATATATTACCTATTTTTCTCTTCTAAAGAAGACTGTTTGGTGAAAGTTGGTTTGATCCAATCTTCTGATAAATCAGGTTTAACTGGAGCTGATTTTCGTTTCTCCTCGTTACTTACAGCTTTTTGAGAAGTTAAATTCTTTTTATCAGCTATTGGCTTTGATCTAACATCAATTTTCTTTGATTTATCAAGGATAGACATTTCATTATCATCTTTAATTTTATCCTTTTTAACATTCGATGAATCGTTTTGCAGATCGTTGTATGCTTCCGTTTTCGGGATTTCCTCGCCATTTAATTTTTGAGGCTCATTCATTTCTCGATTAGATAAGGATGAATGTTTCTCGTGTGGTTTCTCGTCAATCGGCTTTTCAACGTTCTTGTTGGAATTGTCCTTTTCGTCGTTTTTACTTTCTTGTCGAGACGGAGGTGGTGGAGGCGCAGGCCCTTTATCCCTTGATAATCTACGTTCGTTAACTTCATTGGTAACTGGTGGCTTGGGGGCCTGAAAAATGATTGTTCAAGTAATACGTCTTCAAAATTTGTCTTCTCAGTATAATATTAATTAATTTAGTTAATAATACTCACAGGTTTCTTTTCAATAGATATAGGTATGTTTTCTTTAGAATCAGTTTTTCGTAATTTCTTATTTCTATCTTCTTTCTCGCCATCTCTACTAATTTCACGTTTGTGACTTTCTTCTTTCTTAACAGGTACAGGTTCTGGAGTGATAATTTCTTTCTCAGGCACTGTAAACACATAATATATAATTTGTATGAAGCAATATGACAAAATCGTTGATTTTCTTACTTTTAGCATCTGCATCAGTGCGCATCGATGCAGAGTCATCTCCGAGTTGGTCCAGCTCCAGAGGTAGTTGAGACGTGCGCTGCTCCTGAGGAAATTCAAAAACTTTCATATTTTTAACCATGAATAAAGCAGTGAAATAATACATACTGATAAATACTACATTCAAGCATTTAATTGCTCATTATTGTGTTTAAGAAAATTCATTAAACGACTTGAAATTAATTATTATAAGAAACATAAGAAGCAATTTATTAAAAATGGCCCACTGACCTGACATATGCAGGGCTGTCGGGGCTGGGAAGGCCCAAAAGAGCCGCATGCACAGCCAATTTATCAAATTAATAAATGGAAAATTCATATAAAATATAAAAACGAAAGAAACTATATAAAAAGCAAATTTACTTGCGTAATATTTGCCATGCTCGACTATAGGAACAAAAAATAACTTAATTTGTTAAGAAAAATCAATTTGATATTACTTTTATTCTTAAACACTAAGAAGCAGCTTACCAATTCGCTGGTACTGTTCTCTGTGTTTTTTCGCCTTTTTGGCCTTCTATCATAGTGCAAGCGTGTAACAACATATTTACATGTTAATTCTGAATTCTCAAGCTTTTTGTGCACTGCTAAATTGGTTATCTTATTTCTAACATGCTATTGCAATGTAATGCAATTATTATGTCTATATGTGCACTTATATCTTGCTAGATAATAGTTAGGTGGAAGCAAAAAGAAGTTGTCTTGTAAAATAAGTTTAGACTCATTTAATTATGGATCATGCGAAAAAAACGTTTCAATGTTAGGAGAATTATGTTGTAAAATATATTTTGTTTGAATTTATATTTTCTTCTAAGAAAAATTCTTGAAAATTCTTTTTGAAACTAACTTTCTAATTATTCTATTAGCTGTAATTCTGATGCAGAGGGTATTATAGAAACATATGTATACTAGAAATAATATTACCTCAGCCTCTTCATCAACAAGTTCTTCTTCGACAACATCTGCTTTATATTCCAATAATAAATCTCTGATTGGTTTAGAATCCAAAGCATGGTTGATAAAAGGATGCTTCAACAATTCATCCGCTGTAGGTCTTGCCTGTGGATCCTTGGTAAGGGCTTTAGCAATAAAGTCATTAAACTCTTTACTCCATTTTCCTGGTTGATCAAGTTTAGGAGGATCACTTTTTTGTATTTTAAGCAATACTCGCATTGGTGACATCTCGTGATTAGGAGGTTCCATTTGGGCAAACTCAATAAGGGTAATTCCAAGAGACCAAATGTCGACCTGTGAAATATAAATCATGATATTAAAAATCTTGCATTAATCATAATTATCATAAGTTATTTACCTTAAAATCATAGGGATTATCACGGAATGTTTCACATAAAACTACTTCTGGGGCCATCCAGTATGGAGTACCAATGAATGTATCATGTTTTTGAAGAGTATGTTTGTTCTTCGCAGATACACCAAAATCAGCTGAAAATTAGTATATTATATTACATATTCAATCTCATTGCTTGACATCAGAATATAGTTTGAATGTGCACCTATTTTTACTCCTCCAGCCATAGTTAATAAAACATTTCCTGCTTTTAAATCTCTGTGAATAACTCTTGCTTTATGTAAGAAAGCAAGTCCTTTTGTCATATGTTGGCACACATAAGCTATCTGTGATTCGGTTAATGCCTTTTCTAATTCCACCATTATGGAATCGACTGCACCTCCATCACAATATTCAATCAACATCTGCAAGCATATAAATAAGAAAAATAAAATTCTTCTTGATGATAGTCATTAAATATTAAAATATATTATACTCACCCATAATTTGCCTTCTATGAAATATGCTTCATGAAGTTCTACAACGTTTGGATGTTTACATTCTGACAATATATCAATTTCAATCATAAAATCACTAAGATCATCTTCCCCTTCTAGAGCGCACATTTTTGCTGCAGCCAGTTGCTGAGTTTGCTTATGTTGTGCCTAAAATAATAGAATTAATATCAATTTTACTCTGAATTGAATACCAAAAATAAATATTTTAATTTACCTTATATACTTTTCCAAATGCTCCATCTCCTAATTCACCTATCATCTCCCAAAATTCTTCAGGATTACAATCCATTTTAATGTTGTTATACAACTTCTTCTTCTTGGCGTCACTACCACCGAAGTGGAATGCTTTTTTAAGATTCGATAAAAATGACATTTTGGCTAATAAGATACCTTTATAATCACAAAAAATTCAACTTCGCAGAATAATTTCTTACTGCATAAACTAAAGTGAATATATATTCCAATTTGTTACTTGGACAACAACTAATAATACAAAATAAAAACTAAAACCAACTCTTACACTAGATTTTTAAATTACATTTGGACAAAACACTTTTCACCACTTTAACAAAGTTCACAGTCAATAAATTTTTTTTATTTTAATTCACACCTATTACTTTAACATACTTTGATCACCATTACTGAATTGTTTAATAATTCAAATCCCCACAAAGTATCTGGGGGTCGCATCGTACTTTTCCCTCATCTTGCCAGGAAATAATTTGTGTAGCAATTGTTAATCGATGAGATAATATTGCTGATACTGGGCCAAATGTATGTGATCCATCGTATTTGGTTATTTATAGTCAACCTTAAATATAAATGAGAAAAATGAGAAATTTGATATGGATTAAAATTAAGACTAGTGATCTTAGTATTATTTCTTTCTAATCTGATAACAATTACGTTATCTTATATTGCGAAATCGATTAGAAGCACTAGGCGTGTCGCTAAAAATAACTAAAAAACAATCGAAACAGGTGCTCGCGTGGGACAGTCACGGGGTTGACACAATTTTGACAAGCTGAGCTTGGTCGCCATCGTTCGCAATACGCGCTCACCCGTGTCGAATCGCTTATCGAGAAATAAAAATACCTCTCACCGAATTACCATTCGAACTCGAATAAAGAAGTTGTGAATTACGTAAAAAGAATAAATTGACGATGTTGAGAAAAAAACGGGCGCGTCGCGTACGGAAGCTGAAATTTCACGCATAAATTTCATTCGACTGCATTCCATTAACGAAACTAGAAATATTATCGTTCGATAATGCTCACCGCACAGATTATAATAATTTCTATTTTGTTCAACAATATTAAGTTAGCCATTTGATAATCACTTTACACGTTCATCTCAAACCTAACACCAACGTTGATCAGAAATATGCATTTGAGTATTTTCACTCACCTGAGGGATCCGCTAGGAAACTATTCTAGTTACATCAATTATCGTTCTTCCTAGATTGTAAATAATCACGCACTACAACTAATATTGCTTTTCTATCATGGCACAACTCACGCGTGTTTTAACACGTTGAAAAATCTTTACAATTACAGGAGGTAAAGCAAGTAAATTCAACGGTGCTCGTTCGGTCTGGTCGCGCACGGCCATTTCCAGCGCACACACACAACAAGAGGGCGCGCGCGCACGCGCATACCATGCGCACGCACACACACACCTGACGCCCTTAGTCAGTAGAATGAGTAGATTTACCACGCCTGGAAGTGACGTAACCTGTAAAAGGTGACTGTATTTTACTTCAATTTAATGAAGATGTCGAACACACGATTATCTCACTAACTAAATGTTTTCTTCGACAAACAAAGATATATTTTTTTTTCTAATTTTCTATGCGTTTTCATGTATTACATTAGAATCTATCAATTCCTTTCCATTTTAAATATTCTTCATTAGAAACGAATAGAAAAAGACAAACACTGTTTGTCATACTTATACGACTTTCCACCTACTATTATTCAATTAATAAATCGATAGAAGTTGTCCGCTTTATGATGAAGACTTTTTAGTTCTCAATAAGCTTGTTAAATGGAAAATTCTTTATTCGGGTTTATATTTTTGCATTCTCATTGATATGAACTAGTTTTCACATTACCTTATGCAATACATATTCGTTTATATTGATTGCAAATTGTAAATTGAATTTTAAACAACACTTCATCGTCGTAAAGTACTAAAAACTAGAGGATTTCGAAAATTGCCATGTTGTCAAAAATTTTTCGAATTTACTTTAGAGGGCGACACTACTGTTAGCAGCTATTCATCAATTACAATTTCTAATCTATATTTTGTATTCAATGGTTAAATAACAGAACAAGTAAAAACAAAAATGGCGGACAAAAGTAGAGGTCTCATTCGCATAATAATACAAAATTTCTTTGCCTCATTGAGGCCAAACTTAAATCGTACGAAATTTATTGGTGAAGATTACTTTGGTACAAAGTATTATGAAGTCAAAGTGGCTACATACTCGGAACGAAAAAAAGCTTCAAGGTATTTTGAACCGTCAGAAAAAGACAATCACGAACAAGAAATACCCGCCGAATGGGAATCGTGGTTGAGGCACAGAAGACAAGATCCGCCAACCGAAGAAGAGGTACTGAAGAACGCGGAAATTGCGAAAATGAAGAAAATAAATGCAGCAAAGTTAGATGCTATGTATGAGACTGATAAGCCTAAGTTGGATGTCTCTACTAAACAGGGACGTCGAAGTTTCCCAAAGTATCCAGAGTATACAGAAAAACCCAAATTATGAGTTTTAGAATGTATTAGAATGTATAAATGTGTACAGATTGAATAATAAGCTCAAATAGACATGTAAAACAATTTATTATGTTCTATAATTTTTTATACACATATGATCAGATGCATGATATCTATTTAAATATATCAGTCACTTGTACGTAAACAAATTTAAGTTTTAGATTTAATATTACAATTATCTCAACATTGAAAAAATAATAATCAAAAATTAAGTTATTCAACTTTCAGATATTTTTCAAATAAAACCGTCATTATTAACTCTCACCCATCTTTCATGACTATGCAATAAAAAAAGAAAAAATAATTTACAGCACTTATAGCATAATACTCTTTTCCATTTCTATGAAACTGGAGTGTTTAAAAGACTACTCTCAGCTCTAGATTAGTCTAGCGTTGCGTTTCATATTGTATCTGTAATCGAACTTTACTCACTCGATATACAGGGATATACTTTTTCCTAACAAGGAAAATTAACGACCTTTCATTCCTTTAACTCATGTAATGATACACAAAATATTACAAGAGTCATAAAAAGGTTCAACCTGAAAAGTCGCTATTATCGAATAACGCTTGATCGTATAATTCTCCTTTCACTAGCCTACCACCAAAGTAACGTCCGTTTAGAGAATCTCTTGCCCGTTCAGCTTCTGTAAAATATTATATTAAATAGTAAATAATTAAAATTTCAAAAAAATTTCTAAGTAGAATATTACCGCTCATTTGTGAAAATTCGACGAAAATTTTAACGATTACTTCAGCATCTTCATCATCTTCAGATTGTCTTTCATTATAAATTATTACTCTTTCGACTACACCAAATTTCGAGCACTCGTCCTGAATTTCTTCTTGCAAACTCTCATCAACGTCCTCAGGTGCTACCATGTTTCTTAAAATTACAACGCGAGATTCAACTTTACGCATGAGTTTTTGCATTACAAGATGACGGGCGCTTTGACCCTTAATAGACATATTCTCCTGCTGTTGTAAGGTTTGTGGTTCAGTTTCTTCTAACAACTTTTTCTGTAATTCTTCTTGCTGCTTTTGATGAGCTGCTTGTTCCTGTGCTCTTCTCATGACATTAGGATTCGCAGCAGTAGTAGTAACAGGTATCTAGAAAAAATTGATAATGTCAACATCGATACGTTTTATGCAAATGTTATTTTATAATTTACCACTGGGGCTCCAACGACTGTGGGTGTAACAACTGCAGGAGGTGGTATGACTACAGGTTGACCAGGAATCGGTTGGATAATAGCTGGCGGCCTAGTTAATGTTTGTGGAATGGCTATTCCAGGTGGTGGGATGACTGGTGCTACAGTAGCAACTGTTGGTGGTGCCATTATTGCAGTAGGAGCAACTGCAGGGCGTACGATTCCAGGCAGCGCTAAAATAAAGTTTATTCGTAATTAAGCTGCCATTCGTGATTTTTTATAGCATTCATATTAACCAGTTGACTGTTCATGACAAAATATTCATCATGAAAAAACTAAAATTTTTGTTCATTTTTGTTTTTTTTTGCGTTGATTCTCTAAGGTTGAAGCAGTCAACTAGTTAAACAAAAAAATTAAATTTACTTTGATTTAAAATAGGCGGAGCGGCCGCTCCGAGTTTGGTCAGGCCCAAAGCAACAGCGTTACTGGCTACTGCATCCATGGCTTGTATTTTGGCCGTTGCTGCAGCTGCTGCAACCGCTGCTGCTGTTGGCATCATACTCGTACCACTGGGTGGTCCCATCAAAGCATTAGGGGGAGTTATTGCTCTACCCACTCTCAAGTACTGGCCACCGAGATCAAATAGGTTCATTGAAGCAATGGCCTCTAACGCCGCTTGCATTGTTTCATATTCGATGAAACCATAACCCTTGTGACGATGTGGAGAACTACCTTGAGCAAGTTTGCAATAAGTTATCGGGCCAAATGCTTCAAATACAGATTTAATATCGTCTTCGGTCAGATCCTGATGAATCGAAGCAATATAAATCCGGTTGTAGTGTTTGCTTTCCTCTGTTATTTCATCGATTACAGATTGTGCTTGAGGCATGTTCGATGGTCTACCGACCACCTGTGAACAATTCAATTTTGTAATATCCATTGTTTTAAAAATGTTTCTATTTCTAAAATTATTCTGGATATTTAAAAAAATTTGGAATTGCTATGTAAATAATCCTTGAATAACACTCGAAAAAATAAAATTTTTTATTAATTTTTTCCTTTCTTTAAAATTGTTATTCAAAGCTGGATAATATATTAGGATAACGATCAAATTGCATTGTAAGTCATAAAAATAATAAAGAATTTTATTAAATTCTTAAATGCATTTTGATCGCTTAATTAATATGATAGGAAATATAACTTTGCCGACCTCCGGCGGGTGGATAGGATTGCTCGGGGACAGGAAATTCGTTATATAGGTACGTCCTGCTACCTTGATGTTTCGTCCACCAATCATGACGCCGTTCATCTGTTCCAACGCAAGTTGTGCGGCTTCTGGTATCTCGTACTCAACAAATGCAAATCCCTTGTGTTTTTGGGTAACTGGATCCCACGACATATTGATCGATTTTATTGGTCCAAATGGAAGAAATGCTTGTCTGATAGTATCTTCTTTCAATTCAAAGCTGATGCTACCAACGTATACCCTGTTTGTGTTGAAACGAAAGAGAAGAGTAATTAACAATCGCGAAATGCAGTTTAAGTAAGGATTTATGTTATATAATGAAAGATGAAGAAAAAAAGATGATTTAAAAATATTTTTTTTTCTACTGCGCTCATTAAAATACTCACGAAATGGGTAAAGTGTTAAAATATAATTGAGTCTAAGACTGAGAAAAAAAATGTTATTAGGAAGAAGTTTAGAGAGATGAAATTAATATTCTACTATACAAATTTGTTAAATGTATTCCTCTTTATAATAGAAAATTTGTATAACTAAAATTTTAATTTGCATAAAAATTAAAATATAGAGTATAGTGTGTATAAATATACAAATATTATAGACTTTACAGCTGTTTCGTCGGTCGATTCGGATCACTTATGGTAAAGATCAAACAAACCTGCACATGAGGGCGAGAGCCTGCTGTCTCTGCACCTGATTCCGTTGACTAGCCATTTGCTGCAACACAAAGGACCATAGGGCCTTCTATTGATATCCCTCCCCCTTTTGTTTTCGTTTACATAAACTTTTCTTGCATTTGTAGTTTTCAAAAAATCCCTCAAAGCTCTTTTACCATTTCTTCTTTGCTCAACTACCAATCCTCATTCAATTATAAAACTCATTTGAAAAAATTTTGATGGCGAACAAACTGCCAATCACATGAATTCTCAATTAATTTCAAAGAACCAATAGTGTTCATTCCATATTAATGTATAAGGAAGGTATAGTCGAGCTTAGAAGTCTATACTTTCAATCGTCATTTTTTTCACAAATCCAGTCTTATTAAATCTCATGCATAAAAACTTGTCCTCTTCGCGCGTGGTACAGCTCTGCTCCCGCCTACTTATCAATTCTTAATATGATATCTAATCTTTTTTTCTTATGGTATTAATTCGGGAAAACGCACAGGACATTTCGATCTTAATGTGTATCATAATAAATTTCTTTCTTGATTTTTGTAGACACTAACCTGCACATTAGCAATAAAACTTGCTGCCGTAGGACCAACTTATTTTTCTGCAGGGAGAAAAAATCAACCGATCAGAGTTAGGTTCCGTTTTTTTTTTTTTTTTATTTTTTTAGCGATTTTATCATTTAGCGAACATAAATCATATTTGTTGTAACAACAGTAAGAATTACGAAATTAAGATTCACGACAAATCAATTACTTGGTGATCTATTTTTGAATTTACAATTGACAAATCATGAGAAAACTTAAATCATTCATCAAATAAGTAATATTTAATGAATTTCAAAACACAAATTTAACACGGCTCGGCGGGACGAGCTAAATTTGTGAGGACAAAATGTTAATGCTATATTGCTATATTCAGTGATTCATCTTTTATAAAATTGGTAAGACTGGCAAAGAGCTGATTCGAGGAAATGTAGTTTCAATTAATGGAATACACGTTGATAAATATTTTAAAAATACCTGCTGTTGATGGGCCAATGTCTGTTTCATAAGAACCATCTTGATACTTTGTTCCATAGCATACTTCTTCGCTCGATTAACTGTATCCTGCTGTTCTGATGATATCTTGGGTAAACCTGCTCCTAAAATTCCTGGCAATGTTAGATACTTTGCACCTGGACCTAAAACACATTCATAATTAATATTGATATACTAAAATTACAAAAAAAAAATAAATAAAAAAATTTTATTATTCAGATCTTATCAGCAAAATGCCCACAGAGTGGTATCAACATTGGTATAACTTTAACCAATGTGATGAATTAAATTGTCACAAGGTAATTACACATCATAAAAAAAAAGTCTTAATGATTAAAAAAGTTGACAAAATAGCATACCAGCAACTACTTGTCCTATCTGATTAAGATCATATATAGGTCCTGGTAGGAACTCTGAACTGGCTCCTATAAAGAAATTCAAGATTAGAATAATTTTTATAATTTAAAATATTTTACTGTTCTTCTACTATCATATAAATTAGAAAGAGAAATTCTTTATAAGTTTTATATGATAATGGAAGTATTCTGAACCTCTCCATACAAATCTCTGATGTAGATGTTTTTTAAGAATATACAAACGACAATTGATTTCTATCACTTAATTTTCAAAAAGAAAATTCAGCTTTCTGGCTTTCAAGAACCGCAGTAAAATATACATAATAAAATTTATGTAATAATTGAATTTGCAATGAAGACAATGCAGGTAAAAAATAGATGAGAAAGTTATGACGTCGTGAAGCAGTTTCCACTGTAGTACCTTCCTCCAAACTGTAAGTTCAAAGACATTAAAACAATCAAAGAAATCCTAGCCCAATATAGTTTCTTTTTTCTTAGAATATAGTGTACATCAACGTACATACAGCAGCATTAAGAATGAAGAAACAGAATCTCCTTCTTCTGCCTTTGTGTTAGTGGCGAACAATGTGCGTTCTTTTCAACCCAAATAAAAAGTTTTTATAAAATTCTTTTAATTTGAGGCAAATATAAAATTATCAGAAGAAAATGAATTTATTAATCTCATCTTTATATTTCAATATGTCTATTAAAATTGCCTCTTCAGCCCCAATTCTATTCAGTAATAAAAAAAAAAATAGAATAATTTCATTATCAAATATTATACGAACATAATCAATTTTTTGGTCTGCTAGTCTCTGAAACAGAAATCAAAACACGTTGAAACGTTTCGTTAAGATTTCTTTCTTTTGTCAACTTTGGCTGATTTGTATTTCAAGAGATTTGTTTGATCATTTGATTAACAGCTAACCATGTTCTGGGCTGAGTAATGACGGTTGCGCGCACAAATTATCCAAGATTGAGGCGACGCACAAATCTGGAAGCACAAAGCAAAGGAGAATACTCTCAGTGCATTTTCTGCGCCATTCTTTCAATTTTGCCTTTTTCAACCTAACACTTCATTTATCCTGACACTCATGTAGCAACGGCGATCCTAATTTTATTATGTTAATTAATTTGAGACACTCTTTATTAGGAACTTACCTAAATGTTATTTGGCCTAAGTCAATTATCATAACAATATTCAAACACAGAAAAAGAATATCGCCATTGCTTGTCCAAACTACAAGTCTTTTATATGTGATAATTTCATATTTCAAAAAAAAATAGACACAAGTCAAAAATTTTTAAAAAGACTTATAGTTAGGATTTAAAAAATAACTACCCTAACATGCTGACCTATCTAAAATATGCATCGTATTTGGTACTGGACAAAAGATGCTCTGTGTCAGTAGGAGTTTGCAAAACTCTGATTTGTTCTGTGCAACACGAATGTAGCGTTCTCTTTCATTGTTTGGCGCACGCTCATGATCACAGGTCAGTTGTAGGCCACAGATTCTGTACTGTCTCTCCGCTGTAACATCTCAGAACAGAAGGACAACCATACATTAGTTTTAATCACGGCCAACGAACCATTAACCCTATCCTAGCAAAAATTAAATCTGAGAAACTGCAACTGATCACGCAACAGTTACAAATTTGACGTCAATTAAAAAGATAGCTATTGCCTGAACTGCCTTATAACTATATGTAATTTTGCTCTTCATCTTTTTCCATTTGTTTATTAATATTATTTAATCTTGTTGCTTCCATGTTTTATGATGTTTTCCTGTTGTTCACTTAGGTGTACAATTTCTTAGTGATTACAGGTACACATCTATGTGGCTGCATTAGCAATGTACCTTCGACTCTTGGTTTCTTGGTTGGTGACTCGATGTTGTTTTGAGTTGTTGGTGCCTGAAAATTATTATTAAATAATTATTTCTTGCTACGGTTGACTGATTATTTGAAACTGTTTTGCTAGTCTTAATATAATTTTTATCAAACTATAGAACAATACTTTTCAATAAAAACTTGAAAATAATTTTTTTGTTTTCATAAAGAAAATAGATTAAGATGTAAACTATGCAAATTGTGGCATTGTGAAAATAAAACAAATATAGGTCTTTATGATTGATTTATATTACTGAATAATCTATAACATTATCCGAACATTTTTAAATTATATCAATTTTGAAGTTACATAGTCAAAACCGAATTGATATTTCAGAAGTTCCCAGCCGCCATTATCAAGCAGATTACACATCCTATCATGCTATACAGAGATAATATATAAAAAGTAATAAATTCTAATTACCATCGCCATCGTCCCGTTCATGATCACCTTGTAGCACGTATATTAAAAGAATATCTTTGATTAATATCAAATCTTCACGTAAAACTGACGCGAATCTTTAACAACTACACCTCTCCAAGTTTCCAGTAGTACATCAACTTACGCTTTACGGAAGTTACGTAATGGAAGTTACTAGTTACTTTTTTAATTCATACATTACTGTATTAACCGAATCTTTTTTAATATTGTTCATAACTGTAAACTTTCACTACAAATTTTTAAACTATAAATAACTTATTTTTCAAATATTTGAAAATTTAATATATTATTATTGTGAGCAAAAGTGACAGTGATACGACTTACGTTGTATATAGTCTTTACGTTATTACGAGTCAACATGTGTTTTAGGGTTAGAATATTATCCGATTATTAAATTTGCGTTGTATTTTATTTAAAGAAAAATGAATCTCGAAGGTTTTGAAGTAAAAGTAATCGACGAAGAGAAGGTGAATATCGTAAATGAATTTCTTATGTCACATTCAGAATATTTATTACAAATTTGATGTTTTTGTTTTAGGGGAAGGGACTTTTTGCAGTTCGTAATTATAAAGAAGGAGAGATAATTCTGCAAGAGAAGCCTTTAGTTTGTTGTCAATTTTCATGGAATACCGAGTACGGGTATTTAGCATGCGATAACTGTTTAACGCCACTAGAAACAGCCCAAGAAAATGCACACAGACTCACAAACAAACCTCACCTTATATTACCTAGAACAGAATGCTGTGAAACTAAAAAAGATTTAATTACAGAATGTTCAGATTGTGGAACTAAATATTGTTCAGTGAATTGTAGAAATGAAGCTTTTGAAAAGTATCATCGTACCTTATGTTTACAGTCCAGAGAAAAAAATGAACTTCATCCTTTGACACAATTGAATAATACATGGAAACAAATGCATTATCCACCCGAAACTGCAACAATTATGTTAGTGGCAAGAATGGTAGCTTTGGTTAATCAAGCCCAAAATAAACAAGATATTCTGCATGCATTTTCTCAGTTTTGTCATCGTACAGTAAACGAAACAAATGAAATTGCTCATAATTTATTAGGTGAAAAATTTGTTGGACAAATAGATGTATTGAGAGAAATGACTCAAAATGCATTGAATACTGAATTAACTCATGAAGTAAGCGATGAGTTAAAAGTTTTATATACATTAGCTGAAAACCAATATTTCACAAAAATATAAACATTTTTGATTTGCAGTGGTTTACTCCTGATGGATTCAGGAGCTTACTTGCTCTGATAGGAACAAATGGACAAGGAATTGGGACAAGTGCATTTAGTAGATATGTTAAAAATGTTTCTGCGTTAGTATTACCTGAAACTGAACGGATCCAAATTGATAAATTTATTGATAAAATTTATGATGATATGGAGGAATGTGAGTTGTTATTTTTTTTAAGTTCTTCATGTTATTAATTGATTTTGCATTTTTTTTTTCAAGTGGTGGGTTCTTTCCTGAACAATGAGGGTTCTGGCTTATATGTTCTTCAATCAACTGTTAATCATAGCTGTATGCCAAATGCAATTGTTAAATTTCCTTATTCTAACAGTACACTAGTACTAGAAGCTACAAGGGACATTCATCCAGGAGAAGAAATATGTATAAGCTATCTTGATGAATGTGAATTAGAAAGAAGTAGACACTCAAGACAAAAAGCTTTGAGCACTTTATACTTATTTTTATGCACATGTGAGAAATGTCAATCACAGAGGGCTCATCCAGATATAACATCTGACGATGAAGATTATGACAATGATACAGATATGTCAGAATGAAGAACAGAAAATTTTACAAAATTTTATATCAAGGTATTTAGTTATACTGTATTCTTTCAAAATAAATTTTACAACATATCCATTGGTACTTTTTTTTTTTTATTATAAAAGAGTATAATATAAATATGAACACAATAAATTTTTCATATTTACAAAAAAGTTTGCTATAAAAATATTTCACTATGTTTAGTAACATTCTATTTATGGATTATCCTCTTAATGAATTATATTATTTTGCCACATTAGATATATTATTGTTATATTTGTATATTATTTCAAGAAAGTAATATATAAAATTTATTAAATGTTATTAAATTTGAAGAATTAGATTGCACAAGCAAAATAAAATTATTTTCTATATTTATTTCATCTAGAATAAATATTGATTATTCAATTTCTTTATAATATTGTCATAACATAATTTTTATGTAATAACATATCATTCTATTTACAAATTCATCTATGCAAGCCCAGCTTGTGTCCAGACACCATTTTTGTCAATTATGAAATTACTTATTTGTTAAGGAAATTCTATTCTTTCCCGACGTCATAAATTGGGTAATATATTGTGGAAATGGTGTTGTGAGGACGCGTTTAACGGCTAATTTATTAAATAATGTGGCAATGTTATGACTTCGAAATTCGACAGAAGGTGCCACGTCAGGTATAATTAAATCTAGTTCTTCCAGTTCCCATGGTTCTTCTGGTCCATTAATCATAAGAGACTCTAGCGTTGGTGCATCTGGCCCAAAGCATTTCTGTGCATATTTTTGTCTCGTATGACTCTGATTAAAATTTATTCCACTTTGTTGTATCGATGGTTCAGCATCGCTATAAGTTATATCTTTCTCGATATTATTTATATGCAGTGTGCCTTGTTGTTTAGCTCGAACAAGTTTAATTAATGAATTCAAATCTTTTCCAAAAAGATTTGACGGCTTATTCTTAGAAAAATGAAGACCAAATGTAATAACATCAATGTATTCTTTAAGTACTGATTTTCTTGAGCAAAAGAAATACTTTTGATCGAGGAATAGTGCAAAATAAATAGGTTGATTCGAGAGGCTTTTACTTTTAGCACTTTTAAGCGATACAAAAGTTATATTATTGTATGCTACAACTTTCACATCTATTTTATCTTTTAAGCTTCTCGTATAATCTACAATTTGACATTCAATTTCTTGGCTGGTCATTATCTGGTTGTTACTATTAGAATCAATTAACGAATAACCATACCATGTTTTTTTATTACTATGTCTACTTGCTTCTACAGTTTGCAAAGTAAAGAAACGGTCCTTAATAGTTTTCTCAGGTAAGTTAGCTTTTATAACTGCATATTGAATGATATTTGCAACATTACCAATGGTAAAATTTGCGTGCGTCGCTACTAATTTTTTTTTAATTTTCGACCAAGTTATTTCAGGAAAGTATGGAAGAACAGCATTTTCTATTTCATTGAACTTGAATTTTTTTATTATACTGATTAAAGAATTCACTGCAGTCTTTCCTAAAATAAATAAATATAATGTAAATTATTGTTAATCTCAATTAAATAGAAATTAATCATAAATATAACCTATATTCGTAGCAATAAATACGAGTATTTATGAAATTGGATTAAATTTAGCCCTACTAACCTTTCGACATTTTCATTTAAATCACTTTTACATACAACCGTCGATTTTGTAAATTGCTTCATAAATTTATAAAATTTGAAATAAGCTTTATGTCATATATTCTTCAATAAATATTGAATTCAAGATTCGACTGTTAAATGAAAACAAATATATCCAGTCACTCCAGTCAGTTTCATTACTTCCATTGATCTTCAACAGTGTGAAATATACCGCGTATATAATCAACCCGAAAGATGTTGATTACCACTGTTATAAATGACGAGCGGGGTGGTTCGAGAGAATCACCGTTCTCCTTTCGTCGTTCAGAAGCAATGGTGATCTGTTTTTTACAGGAACCATTTATGCCGCCAGCTTCATACATTAAAAAATTTATGGAGCCGACTCCCGCCTTTTTTTCGCCGAGCCGACAGTGCTGCCACTTGAAATTTTTGAAAATACAAACCATTGACGGCACTGACAATACTGACATCGAGCCAGACGCTAACGCATTTACGATTGTACGTAAGTGCGAACTCTACGATCTTCTGTTTAGTGTAATAAAAGTGCTCTTGCACTCATTTTTACGCTTTTTCTTTCCATTGTAAGAACATAATATCGACGCTATAAAGTAAGTTTTGAGAGTTCAAGATATACGATATATTAAATTTCCCAATCTATCTTATTTTTTCGAAACATTTAAGTATGTATGCAAATTTTTACGACTGCATTTTAATGTAATGATATATCGAAGTATCATAATAATAAATAGATAAATGGAATTTTTCCAACTGAAATTTGTTTGTTCCGAATGATAAAGGAGCAGTGTTCAGGAATACAAAACGTCATAAGAATTCGGTGAGAACCATCGAAACTGAAGGGCGGATAAAATTGATATCGGATTAGTAAATATCTCGACGGACTATTGAACTCGCACGTGCTCTAATTAGACCAGATTGCACCGGAAAATGCCGGCCTGGCACTAGCCGCCTCCAGCTGAAACTAGAATGATAATATTGTATTTTCGTTTTACGAAAATAACAGATATACGGTAATTTCAATAGAGACGAAGTGGCGCGCGCATCGTTCGCCGAAGTGCCCATGCGCGAGCTGCCATGCTGCGCGTAGGACGGGTAACGCGCAACGCGCAGGTTATAAATACGACCAAGCGATGTGAAGTTTGCGGACGACGGTACGCCGCGCACGTCCGCGGAGCGCACTTGGTCGCACGATGGCGCAACGTGTCGGTCGCGTTATCACGCCGGCCGTCTCTGTTATTATTATTTCGCTCCTGGCTACGACGTTTTTTCGTTTGACGAGCGCGCACGATAACGCGAGTGTTAAAACGGTGGTATTGTTGAACAGGACTGGTGCGGATGTTGAACAACTACTCGAATTTACCGGAACGGACCTTGGTAAAGATGTCTCCATTGGTTGGTCGCTGGACGGTCAACGACAGTGCAACGAAGTGAGCACCCTCGAGCGCGTACGCACGTCGGATGACGGGGAGCGCGCGATTTTTCGATTGCCATCCGTGCCTCAACATTTACAAAGAATCTATTTCTGTCGTAAGACAAACACGAGATTCGGTGCGAGATGGCTCAGTCTGGGAGATTTTTCGATCTCGCCAGATCGCGAACTGTAAGTAATTTCGCAATTCTTCCTGTCTTTCGTCATTTCTCTCCTCGTATACCCTTTTTTTTATCAGTCTGACTCTCTCTCTTGCAGACAGAACAGATAATGAAAAAAACTATCGCAAGGTGTATGAGTCATGTGACGTGACACAATTTTGAACTCGTACAGTCGATCAAGTTTAGATGTCTCATTACGGAAATTCAGAGCTTTTGTTTTCCCCTCGAGGTTTGCTCGATGAATCATTAATTCCTTGAAAGTCGAGTCTGATGTTTAATCTCAGAATCTTTATTAGTTTAAAATAACAAGACGGGGGTAAAAATGCTAAGCCAATGCATATAAGAAGCACGTTGGGTACCAATGAGACATGACCCATATTGGCTGGACGAAAATAGAAATTTTTCGTAACGCAATTTCGTGGCATCGAGTTTGCGTACTCGTAATGTTCCTAAAAAAGCGTGCCAAAATTTCGAAAACCGTGTGCTGAAAAAATTTTCTGTACTCTTCGAGTCAAAAACTTGATTTTTCGTATTTCACAGAAAAAAAATGTCAATCAACAGCTTCTATTTATAATGATGAAAGTAAGGTTTATGATAATATCGCACATGATTGTAGACTCCAATACATTCGAGAGACCCGTGCCGTTCATTATACATACGCAAACGTATATTTGTATATAAATTCCCATTGGGTAACGATACGTAGGCGGCGGGATCGATAAGCACGTCTCATGTTCGCTTTTGACACTTAAATTTTGGATCTCCAATTAGCAAAAAATATTTCCTCTATGAAAAAAAAATTCATAAATACTGATCTTATTACTATTATAATTATCGTTATTATTATTAATTCATTGTTCATTCATAAAAGTAACTATTGCTGTAAGGCGTACAAATTTGAAGAAGAAAATGAAGGAGAACTAACAAGATTGAAGTAATCAATAGCGAAAAACGATAGCGCGCACGTATTTTGTAAATGTGTGTGCGTGTTTGTCTGAGAGAGAAAGGGAGGGAGAAAGAGAGAGAGATAGAGATGTACACCCTTGAATTCCAAATAGTCGGATGAACACGCGGGGTGGCTCTCCCGTTTAACCTTGACCCACTTCTAACGCAGGTATACGTTTCTGCGGATTCGTAGGCATTTTTTGCTGCATTCGTACGAAACAGAACGTTCGTAGAAATTTCTGATAATTTCATTAACGTTCAAATATGTTATGACATTATCGTGGGGTCAGCGCACGAGATTAACGAGCCGGTTTTTCACGTCATGCAGAAATGTTAAAGTAGTGAAAGAGAGTGAGAAAGAGAAACTCAGATTAGATTCGTTGAAGTGGGATGGGAAAAGCAGATAGTAAGGGCCACTCGAGATTCCGATTACTCGCGTGAAGCGAAATTTCAAACCCCGAATGATCCACTTGCATATTTATTTTTTTGGTATATTTTTAATATCGAATGAAATATTTCAGGAATGTACAACGTGTACGGCGCGAGAGCTCGCCGTTGACGGAGAACGCGTATGGCAGCCAGACGAAAGAAGCGTACATCGAGGGTCTCAGGGTGGAAACGGCGGATAAGGATCCGTTCTACACTCCCGAAGGAATACCGGAAATAAGAGCTGGATTGCCAGCCGTGATTAGACTGTTTGGTAGCAACATAGAATCAGGCACGCTCGTAGCTTTCACCGACGCCGTTGGAGAGAGAGGAAGCGCGTGTAATAAAATAAGAAGCGATGAATACGCGGTTAGAACAGAAATTGGTTTTTCCTACTCACTCGATCAGACAACCTTCGAATGACGCGAATAATTGTTTCCGAGTAATAACAAATACTAGATTCTTGAGTACGTCGCGTTCGCAAGTATAGACTGTTTAAAAATGTTCACGTTTATATTATATTAAAAATATTCAAGCTACGTTAAAAATATTCGTGTTACGTTAAAAAATTTATAACACGTAGTTAGAATTGTCTGCATCGATTAGATTGATGTTGTTTAAAGACGTTAAAAACGGCTTTACATTGTTTACTTTCTGTTTGACAGGTGTACAACGCGAGAGGAAATACAGCTGAGATCGATGTACGTCTGCCGCTCGGTTCTCCGTTTTATCTCTGCGTTAAGAGTTATGATCCTGGTGAAAATAAGATATCCTACTTTAAGCATCAGGGAACAACCACTTGGAGCACGGTAATTATACCTCTTTGCGAAAAGACATCGACACCATAATTATCTGAAAATGTTCAAACATTATGTAACGAGTTTTATATTTTCAGATACGCACGTATGAGAAATTGTTACCGCTGTGGCTTCAGATTCTCATTATACTCACATGTCTCTCTTTGTCAGCCCTATTCTCGGGTCTCAACTTGGGTCTTATGGCAATGGATAGAACAGAATTGAAAATACTTTGCAATACTGGAACTGAGAAAGTGAGTCGACTGCATATTTTATTCACAGTATTTTGTATCATTTTTATCTCAATTGCTAATTGAAAAAATTTTATCATATCTTTTTCAGGAACAACAATATGCAAGAACGATACAACCAGTGAGAAATCACGGCAATTATCTCTTGTGCTCTATTTTATTCTCCAATGTGCTCGTGAACTCGATATTTACAATTTTGTTGGATGATTTAACGTCCGGTCTAGTCGCAATTATTTGCTCAACATTAGCTATCGTTATATTCGGTGAAATTACACCTCAGGTACGTATAATCTGATGATGCAAATGAACATTTGTTTTCATTGCGAAAAAGAAAAACAATAATATGATACGGTATTCTTACAGGCGTTTTGCAGTAGGCATGGCCTGTGCGTTGGTGCGAAGACGATATATGTAACGAAACTAACCATGGTGTTAACCTTTCCTCTGAGTTATCCGATCAGTAAAATTTTAGATGTATTCCTTGGCGAAGAGATCGGAAATGTTTATAACAGAGAAAGACTGAAAGAGCTAGTAAGGGTGAGTCGATTAAACTGAGAATTTATTAAAAGAAAAAAAGCTTATTCAGGTTAAAGGAATAATCATTTGCTCGCATTAGTTGTACATTGAGTGCTAATACTGACGTCAATATCCAGTTACAACTTGAATGTGATATTGATCTTTTTCTCATTTATCTTTGAGTTTCCACATACTGTTGAATATGTGCTAGATTACTTATCAATAGGGGATTTATACAAGATAATTCATCCCAACGTGTATAGTGACGAAAATAAATTACAAAATGCTGTAAATTATTGTTTCAGGTAACTACTGGATATAATGACTTAGAAAAAGATGAAGTGAATATTATCGCTGGCGCTTTAGAATTACGTAAAAAGACTGTCGCGGATGTGATGACCAGAATTGAAGATGTGTACATGTTAGATTATAATGCTATCTTGGATTTTGAAACTGTATCGGAAATTATGAAATCAGGTAATTTCAATTTTTGATTATTAAATATCTTTATGCCTAAATAATGCATACATTCATATCGTAATCGATTATTATACGATTGATATTATCTAAACCACTCGAAGAAATGCTACGAATTAACTCTCAGTGTAGATAAGCAAAGCTTGAAATTTTTATCGCGAATAACCACTTACCAACCTTTTACATTTATCAATCCCGATTTGAAAGTAAACGTGCATCATAAATTATTTTAAGTGAAATGATTTTTCTAATTAATTTTTATTATTTAAAATAGGTTATTCCCGTATACCAGTGTATGAAGGCAGCCGAACAAATATCGTTACTATGTTATACATCAAAGATCTAGCTTTCGTAGATCCTGATGACAATATGCCATTGAAGACATTATGCCAATTTTATCAAAATCCTTGCAATTTCATTTTTGAAGATGTAACCCTAGATATAATGTTCAAACAGTTTAAAGAAGGTATGTACTCCAAATATTAAAGTTGCAAATAACTATGATAAATTTCTTTTTGATAATAATTATACTTTAAAATGTAATTCCACTAGGTCACAAGGGACACATGGCTTTTGTACAGAGAGTAAATAATGAGGGCGAAGGTGATCCATTCTATGAAGTGATAGGTCTAGTCACACTGGAAGACGTCATCGAAGAATTGATTCAAGCCGAAATTATGGATGAAACAGATGTTTTCAGTAATTAAAATTCTACTAATTAAAATTTAATTTTTTGTTAAAGAATATTATATGTTAACTTTATGAATATTTACAGCGGATAATCGTTCTAAACGAAAAAGACAAGCAAGACCAAAAGCACAGGATTTCACGCTATTTGCTGAGAAGAAAGAAAATCAACGTATTCACATATCACCGCAATTAACATTGGCTATGTTCCAATACTTATCTACCGGTAAGTTCACAGCTTTAAGATAAAAAACGTTTCTTTACAAGTCTTAGTAATATTATTCTATTTTCAGCCGTAGATATATTTAAACCAGATACTATATCCGAAACAATACTACGTCGTTTGCTCAAACAAGACATTATCTATCACATCAAGGTTAAATCTCGGGAAAAGGCCAGAAATGATCCGGCTGCTGTAATTTATCAACAAGGGAAAGCTGTAGATTATTTTGTATTGATACTAGAGGGTCGAGTCGAAGTAACTGTTGGTAAGGAAAACATGATGTTTGAGAGTGGACCATTCACATTCTTCGGAACGCAAGCTCTGATTACAAATATTGGAGTTGTTGAGTCACCTACAAACTCTAACCCGCAAACAATGGGAAGCATACAGTCAGTCAATTTAGATGCTATGCTACGTCATACTTTTGTGCCAGATTACACAGTACGAGCGGTGACTGAGGTATTTTATGTTAAAATTAAAAGATCTTTGTATCTTGCGGCCAAACGGGCTTCATTGCTCGAGAGGAGTCAAAAAGATCCGACACCTGGGCATGATCAGTTTGATGACGAAGTAGAGAAATTATTGCACTCTTTGGATGAGGATGATCGCAGTATGCTGGAATCTCCGATTATGCAGAACGACAAGGAAACTAGCGAAATGTCCAAAGACAGAGTTTATCAATCACCTAAACGAAGTATAACTTCGTCAACATCTCCACTTCCCGTCAGTGCTAGCCCAGTAACAAATTCGAAATTTGTATCACGCAGTGAACACAACGGCAAATTAAAAAACTCTCCAGTGAAGATACCCAGTTCCGACGTTATCATCGGTGATGTGCAAGGTATGAATTTAGATGCCGAGATACATGCCCGACAGGCAGAAGCTGCGAGACTGTTACATGGGAAGAGAATAGCAGACGATGCTACGGAAGAGATGACCAATCTCTTACCGAAACAAGATCACTCTTAACGCTTGCAGAATGACCGATGTTATTACGTAACATCGGCAACGTGCGTTTTAAAACCATTGAACAGCATGAAACAGAATACGCCAGCATGACACGTACTGTTGTTGGGCACTAGGTACTTAACAAATTATATACTTATAACAAATGCATTTTCCTTTATGTATATAAATTTTGTTGTTTAACTATAAAAAAAGAAAAAACGGACAAATTGCCTTTTGCAATTTATATTTATAAATTATACGTAAAGGAAATTTGTAACAGATAATAAGGTCTTCATACATTTTATATTTTTCAATAATCGGTTTCAACATTGTATCCAAAGTTATATTTATAGGAAATAATTCTGCTCAGGGAAAATATTGCCAAATTTTGTATATGTTAGAGAAATACTTAATTCAATGAAATCGAACAAAATGAAAGTCCATTTGGCATCACCAACCATGAAATTCGTAATAGATGATGTTTATCTTATCATTCATTTTTATGTCGTTTTATTCAACATCATAGAAAATATTTTGTTTACTTCTGAAGAAAAAAAAAACAGTTGTGCTAGTATTGATTACTCTGAATCGTTTTCTTTTATTGAATTAAATCGTAAAGGAACGTTTTAAACGTAGCATTTTTTTGTATTTATGATCATGAATGAATTTTGTTTCACAAATGATGATCTACATGCATATATTCTTTGTACTGTGATATACTTCAAAATAAGACCACAGATGTCTTAGATGGAAAAGAAACCAAAATGAATTTACAACGAATTTTCACCTTTTAATTTTTATGGGTCAAAATAATTTGACTATCACTAAGTTTCACACAATTCGCTATAATTGAAGGATACTCTTTTTTCATTAATTTCAACAACTTTAGGGATACAGTTTTGAAGCTGATCGTGTGTCGAATGCGAGAATTAGGATTGTGTGGATGTAATTAATTCAAATATAAATCAGGAAATCGCTATAAATATCTTCGTACTTCATGAATTCAGTACAAATGATAACACGACTTATGCGAATATACGTTATTCATCTCGTTCAATTTAATGAAAGGGGTTTTAAAGTCTCTCGTTTGGTATACCTTTCGTTCTCGTACTTCATTAGCTAATATTCATATATTAGAACTCGAACTGTAAGAAGATTAAAAAATAGCTGCGTTTTTATTCAGTGCCTTATCAGATTGTCTAATTATTGTAAATATGGGTCAGATATTAATAGTATGCTGAATGACAGTCATAATGTAGACAGGAGATCTTCGCAAATAACATTCCTTCAAGTACCATGAAGAATTCTACTTAATTTTAATGTACTCGAACAAAATTGTATTCAATAATAACGTTGTTTCAAATAAATTATTGCATTTAATCTTTACACTCGTGCAATGGATTGTTCTTGGTAATAAGGAGCATGGTAGAAATTATTCAAACATATCTGAAGTTGAATAAGTAATTAATTAGATGTCAGCAGTCTAATTCTAGGTAGTAAATTTTCCACTAGACTTATAAAATAACGATGTTGATGTTACTCGACTCTTAAAACACCCTTCATACCGAGATAATAATAGTCATATGAAGAACTTGTTGAAAATTTCTTATATACCACGTTATTCGATGAGCATTATTCGACGCAACTAAATATTTTATTATGAGAAAAAAGTTTGCCTTTTATTGTATTCAGAAGGCGCGATATTTATTCATATTAGAACCCAGTCCTATATATCAATATGTGAAGAGCCGAGGAGAGTTCATTGTCAGACTTTTTCATAGAACGAATGTGTTATTGTAGCGTAACATGAATAATTTAAAATCTAGCAAAAGCGTTTGTCATTATTAACATAAACGAATACGAATGTTATGGAATTTGTGTTAACCTCAATGAGTACTTTGCGAAAAAAAAACAATACTATTTGTAATGTTATTTTATTATATATGGCTTAATTGTTCAATTTTTTTCTTAGAAAAAACTATAACAATTAAGGAATAACTGCCATATTTTTAATACATGAATATTGTTGTTGTTTAAAATTTTTATTATTAATTTATTAATATTATGAAAAGTCTAAATACGGTTTTAAATATATGAAAAATAACATCATGATCGATTAAATTGCATGGCACAAAATATTCATCATTAAAACTATTGTATTACCATATGTCTTAAGAAATTTTTAAATGATTTTAATTTATGTCAAAGTTATTTTTGTTCATACATTTATGAAATGTATTTTTAATTCATTGCATGCGCAATACTCGCAAATAGTGTTTAAATGTTTTTGTTTTTGACCGTTGTAGAGCCAACAGTGTATTTATACTTATATACATACATTATATATGAATTTTATAGTAAGTTTTTGCTGTTAGAGTTATTTAAGATACTTTTTTAAATCATTGTACGCGTACTTATATATTACAATAATTATTTAGAGATTATACCATTATTTCATACGTCATATGTGAATTATTGTTTTGCATTTTCATTAAATATAAGTGCAATGTAAATGTAAACGAAATTTTCATTATAATTATTACATCATGACAACATAGATACACTAACTAAATATGACAATTCGAAATTCGATGCTCATCCGGTATTCATTCGAATTTCAGTCAGTCGTCATAGTTTTTTTCATTGTCGGTAATAAATAATACTTGATTGATTATTGATACTTGAATTTGTTTGTGTACAGCATTAAATTTCGTACTTACGCAAGATATAAGATTTCGATTGCATTAAAAATTTTTTACGCATACAAAATTTTTATCAACATAACAGTACGAAAAGAGAGTAGTACAGTAAAAAGAACCGAGGAGGGGCTAAAAAAATTGAAATATCGTTTTATGTTATATACGTACCTGATGCTTGCGCAGGATCAGTGAGTGCTGTCGTTCTCACGGAAGAGCAGGGAAGGGGTTGATGGGAGTTTGCCGATGAAACGGCAATTGCGAGCCGGTAGTGCGTGTTCAGATTTCAAAGGAGTTTGTGTTTTGTTCGCCGTCAATGTGCTTCACTTACATTATTATATATTGGGAATTTTTATTTTCACCCGTTGTAGTCAAAATCAAAGGTAACACTCACTACTAACATTATTCCGTAAAACTTTTATCGGAAAAAATCAATCGCACTTTGGAATCTTATCTCGATTTTAAATTGAATATTCCGAGAATTTTACGTTTTTAGATTTTCAAGATGAGGCTTTAGTTCAAGGTCGTTAATTAATTTTGGCATTTTCCTCATTTTCCCCGTTTTGCGTTAATTAATAGGTAAATCCGCGTCAAAGGGAAGTATGCAAATATTATATTCTCCTGCTACGCTCTTACATTTTCCGAATTAAAAAAAAAAGAAATTTGGAACGAACTGGGGTGAAGTAAAAACAACCACTGGATTAAATAATCGACGAAGGCAACTGAATAATTACTCGCCACGCGGACCGTTGATCTCTCGAGTGCAGTTCAATTTTTCTAATTGAACCGCGAAAACCATTCGTGGCAAACGAGTCGATTGTATATCCGTCCGATATTTATTCGACATGTACAGCAACGATTCTTTCAACGATTTTTCATCGCTTTTCTTTTCGTTACAATTCTTTTGTTATTATTTATATGGCGTATAAAATACACTGTATCGAGTTAAGAAACTCTATTTAACATAACTTGAAATGTCAATCACTTCGGAAAAATAAACCCTTTTTTTATAGAGGGTTTGTATCGATCGAAAGAATCAATTCACGCTAATCGTAACGAAAATTACAACAATCGCGTACGTTGCGGGTCGCTGAAATCTTGCCAACTTCCTGCATTTTCCCTTGTTTATACAAAACATTGCGTGATCGACAGATCAAGATCGATCGATCCTTCTTCTCCTTTGGTCTACCAGATGGATCGCACGATTTCTTTCTCCGCAAAGTATATCTTACGTCATTGTTGAAGGAGCGCCGATGCGAGAGTCTCAACAATAAGCAAAGTCGCGTGGCTATTTCCTTTTTTTTTACATCTCTTTTTCTTTTTTTACCGACGTAAGGGTGCATGACGTCACAGACGTAATTCAATCCAACGACGATTCCTATTGTAAAGATCGTAAATCTCCAGACGTTTACGAGCGTGAACGCGGCCGCGAATCCGTTCGCGGCAACTCGCGAGAAAGCGCGAAAATCGAGCCTCCTCTTCCTCATTGTGCTTCCAAAAAACTTGCCGAGTTCTCGCTTCTTTCATCTTCGCGGTATACCACAAGAGAACATTTTTCCGATCGATTGACGTTTCTTATCCGGAAAGAGAATTTTTCGCGGTCTTCGTTTTTCCCTACGTTATGTGTCGTTTTAATAATAAAATTCGTTAAAGAAAGAATGGATTGACTGGCTTTTAACGAGAAGACAGAAAATAAGCGGAAGCGTTACCCGAGGAATTCGAGGAAAGTATAAACGGGAGATAAACGATCCGGAGCAAGGCTGATCGATCTGTGAAATAGGAAGAGAGAGAGAGAGAGAGAGAACCGCGACTTTTAATTGGCACTCGAAAAATCGGTCCACTCGAGTTTCGGCGAGAAGCGCGTGTCATTCGATTGTAAGATGCACTGAGGACGAGAAAAATGAACTCCTCGTATTTACTGGGCGAGGACGAGGAATGGGGCAGCCGTTACTATTTCACCTACTACAGCCAATTCGGCAACCGAGGAAGCGCGAGCGGAGTCGAGGTCGGTGAAAAAAAGCAAATTTTTTCAATTTCCAAAAATTGGAGTCGCTACAGTTGAGAATGTTCAGGTGGTCACCCTGGCGGTAACGTTCATCATCGCGGTGGGAGCGAATTTAGGGATCGCGGCTTGCGTGCTGTCCTATCGCGAGATGAGGACGCCGATGAATCTGTGCCTGGTGAACTTGGCCTCGGCCGACCTGATCTTCGCCCTCGGCGTCCCAGCGATTGCCTACACGAGGCTCACGCAAACGTGGCGTCTCGGCGAAACTGTTTGTAAACTTCTGCCGTATTCTCAGGTAATTTTTTTGTTTTTAATTACCCTTAGCCTCCCCCCCCCCCCCCCNNNNCCCCCCCCCCCCTGTCAACTTATCGATCGACAACCCTTTCGCTTTCGTTACCGCTGGCTTTCCGAAGGGCGGTTAAAAATACAACGCAAAGTTACAGTCCCGCAGCATCCGCGAAAATGGGATCTTGCGCGGCGAGTAAAAAATAATTAAACGTTTTCGAGTCCGGAGAAAGGTATTTGTATGTCGATACGATAAGAAATCTGATGCCGATTGTTCAATACATACAATTATTAATTTCGCAAAAGTATGTAAAAAAACATACTGTTGCTAATAGTGGTTTACTGTGTAAAATTACACAATTGCAAAAAATTTCAGTTCAATTGCAATTCATTTCGAATAAAATTATACGTGCACCTTTATAACCACTTGATTTACAAATTCAAAATATCCTCTTTCGCCGCATATAAACGAAGGAGAAGGAGAGAACGAGAACTACGCGGGCGGTCGAAATTATTTGCAATTAAAAACTAATTATAAACGGTGGCGCGCTTGTTTTAGAAATCCGTCGCATTATCGATTATAGGATAATCTATTATCGTTCGCGGCTAACGTGTAACAACGAAAACACGTATCGGTCGGGGTTGGATTGCGCGTAAAAATAAACGACCAGCGGGTAATTTATTCAGACGCGGGTTTCGCGATTTTTACCGCTCCGTTCGGTGAAATTTTCAGTTCGTCTGCGGATTCGTGCTCCTCTGGTCCCTCACGTTCATCTCGATGGACCGACACAGATGCCTAGCAGTCGCGCCCTACAGGAGCGCCCTGACGACGACGAGGGTCATCGTTGCCAGTACCCTCACATGGACGATAGCCGCCGTCCTCTTCCTGCCTATTGCCTTCTGGTTCAGACGAACGGTACGATAAATGAACGATAAATTGAGTGAAATAAAATTGAAAGAAAAGAAGAATTTCTCAAAACCAATTGATTTAAAAAATAATTACTTATTACGTGGATTAATTTTTCTCTGGCTACCTTCAAACGATCTTATTTTTTAATAGAAGGCGAACGGAGTGACGATTTGCACTTTGATATTTCCACAAAGCAATGTGGTGAACGTTTCGCTTTGCTTCACCATTCCAATAATCGTGATCGCCTGTTTGCTACCAATGACACTGTCCGTTTATCATTACCAACGGATTTTTCAGAGGATTCTGGACACGCGTAGTCGCTGGGCCGTGCCTTGCGTTGCGCAGGTAAAATATATAATATTTATTTGCATAAAAATACATATTTAAATTATCGAAAATAATATTTGTTCTACGTACTAATGAACGTAACATAAAAAATTAAAAAATAAAATAAAAATATTATTTGCGAATACTTTTAACAAAATAAAAGAGTTTATTATTACAGGGCGTGGATGGGAATGGAAGTGGCCGAAGGGACTCTGAATTGTCCGTGGTTGGTACGCTGATTCCGTGGGCTGGCAGGAAACCGTCTTCGAGCTCCTCGAACGGGCGAACCGGACGCGCCGGAAGTCTCTCGCAGCACGAAGAGATCCGACTGCACAAGCATCTGCGCGTAGTCAGGATTTTATTGCTGAACGTGATAGCGGTGCTGGTCATGTGGTTGCCGATAACAATCGTCGTATTCCTCATCTACGTGGACGGCAGAAGACCCATCGACGACACCGGCTTCTTTCTGCGCTCTCACCACTTCATCTGGGCGTTGATTATAGCTCAGCTGAATACCGTTGTCAATCCACTCCTGTACGGTGTATTCTCGGAAAACTTTCGCTCCTGCTTCGCTAAAATTTGGAGGAGAAGTTTCGACGACGGGAGCAAAGGGCCCGCGCGTATCGGCAGCATCACCAAGACCGCCAAGTCGTTGCAGAGCATTCAGAATCGACTTGGATGCGCCAAGCCATCCGGTAGGAATCCAGCTCGCACACTCAAGAAGAACTCGAGCTGCAGTATTGGCAGTATCGGTAGTATCGTTGAAATTCCCAGTTCCGAACGATTATGAGTATTGAAACTAATTTAAATGTAAACATTGTATAAAAAATAGTAATTAATTTTTTAAATAAATTCTAGTTACAAAGGTATTTTCTTTCAAGTCCTTTTCTCGTAAAATAGAAACGTTGAATTTCAGACGCTGGGTAACTCTTTTCGTATGCTAGTTTTTATTTCAATGAGTTTGCTCATATTCACTGTTCTGTCGCTTATCATTCGTTTCAGAATTTTTATTTTATTAAGAATAAATTTTCGTTTGTTCTGTTCTAGATGTATCTTCTGCTCTTTTTCTTTATCAGGATTCGTTATATAATTCTTGATTAAGCACCACGCATCCCCTACAGTTACGTATGTTATTAAATCTATAACATAATTTGCAAATTTGAGTACATTCATTCTGTCAATTTTTATTTCTATAATGTTATCGGAACTTTCTATTATTTTTGCATTAAATACTCTTTGATGACCCAGTTTAACGCAGAACGCAATAATTGACCCTGGAGGCAAGGCATCTTGAAAGTCGACCTTCAAAATGATAAATTTTGATATCCTATTTACAGCAACTATAGGTAAGGTAGATATTCGACATTGACACGCAAACATGTTCAACTTTTTCAATTTTTCTTGTTTCTTGAGCAGAGAACAATTTAAAGTCTCTAGATGTTTTACTTTTTCATGGACGTGCCTTACAAGAAGTTCTGTATTTTCCAACATATTTATCGATATCTCTTTGAATTCTTCTTCAGTTTTGGAATCCAATAAATTCTGTATTTCGTCGACTTGTAATTCTACTATATTTCGCATTGAATTTAATCCATGTATTTTGTTTGAATTATTTTTGTGTAGGCATAATATTTCAATTGGCTTGGACGTTAAAGACCTGGTGAAACCATCTAACAAATTTTTGCATTTATAGTATAATTTCTTAGTATCGCTATAAATTATCCATAGGTATTTTCCATAAATTCCTGAACACAATGATTTTCTTAAAGGATACAATACAACTGTTTCAAATAACAAAATCTTATTTCTACTGTAAATAATGATAATTCTATTAGAAGTCACTGTTAAAATTAATGCGTGTACTTTCTCATTGTTTTCTACTGAAATAATGTCAGTAATTGGTTCGCTACAAGTAAGTAGAAGTTCTGGCGATTTATTGTCTAATTTATATAGTTTGTGTTTAATTGCGATCAATTTTAATTTTTCAGTAGCATTAGAATCATCCCATAGAACTTCTCTGAGATTCTCAACAGTTTTTTCAGGAGACAATCCATAAAAACAAATGTCATCAGAAGTGATTTTAGACTCACTGAGAGTTAATAATTCTTCACTACATTTCTGCAACTTATTTTCTATGCACAAATAACCACATTTAGGGATCAAAACTTCATAATAAAGTGCTCCAAGTTCTACAGCAGTTTTACTCACTACAAGAAGTTCATTAGTGCGCAAAAGTTTATAAATACCACAAGGGTGACAGACGATGAAAATCCTGTCAGAACGACAATGAACCCTTTTAATTGTTGCCGGTGCTGTTATAACCTTATACGTTGTCGACGAATCTTTTCCTTTTAAATAATAAGTGATAAATTTATTTTTATTCCAACAAAATAATACCGGATTATTATAAAACACTGTAGAAATAATTTTCGTAGGAAAGAAATCGTTCTGATCGGTGTTTATATGCATTCTTCCGGTATAAATGATAAAATAAGATTAGATTTCCGATAACAGGCATATAAGTAGAATATTTCGAATTTCTATTTTTTGCCGAAATTCGTCGATATGACCTATTACAATTTATGAGAATAGTTGTAGACTATAAATTGTGTAACAAAAGCAGTTTAAAAATTTCAAAATCATTAGGAGCATGCGCTGTGTGAAATTTGTACTTAACGTTCATACGTGGAATTTTTTTGATTTTTTTATAACATTCATATACAAGTGAATTAGGAATAACTTGGTGCAGGAAAAGAATGAATAGATAAATGTATTTTTTTCACATTTTCATTAAACATATATATATATATATATATATATATATATATATTATAACATTTTAATGGTTTCAATAAAATAAAAAAATACAATTTACCATTGAATATTATATTTCTTAATCTACCTAAAATAGCTTACAATGATATCAGCCTTATTGGTTCTTCTTTTATTCTTGATGCTATATCAGATTTTACGCATGCATATAAAAAGTTGATTATATCAATTAGTAATTAAAATTATATTCCTATTGTAAGATTTTAAAAAATAAAAACTATTTTATTAAGGAGGTACTCATATAAATTAATTTTAAAACTGAATTTTTGTATAATGAAATATTCATATTATAAATTCATGTATAAAGTTTGAATAATTTTGATTATCAATAATGTCAATTTTGCTTCTTCAAGAAAGATAACAATATGAAAAAATATTAAATGTATTCAAGATATTTGTCTTCAAATATACGTAAATTATAAATATATTTACTATGAGAAAAAAATAACAGTAATAAATAAAATTTAACAGATTAAACATTAATCAGTAAGAGTAATCAATACTGTGAGAATACCTCCTCAATATCCAATTATCTAATTAAACTTTTGAAGTATTATCTATGTTCAATTAAATCGTTATCTGTAACGTTTGATATATTGTAAAAATTATAAGATGGCATAAAATTCTGAAGTGAATTTGATACGGTACTGAAATACGACGCATTCCTTTCTCGATACGCTGTACCTTGCGCGGTATTGGTATCTTCATTATGAAAAGTTTGAATAGTTGTATTTGGCGTAGTCTGTACAATAATAGGCTGTTCTACTGTTGTATGTGAAAGTGTTTGAATCACCTGTAAAAATAATTTGCTTTTAGATAATGAATAAAGTATTTGTATTTATAATAGCATCAGCAACAAATTTTACTTGTACAGATGTAGTTTCTATATTTGGGATTGCCAATGAACTTTCAGATGCAATATTCTGTGTCGATTGAGATGATTCCTGATGTTCTTGAGGTTGCTGGAGGTGTTTTGTGTGAGAAGTATTAATGCCATGTCTTCGTTTCATGTGTTTATTATAGTTTGGCCAATTTGTAAAATGATGCTGACATTCGACACAACTATATGGGCGTTCACCGGTATGTTGTCTTCGATGAGTCTGTAAAATAAGTTTTTTGAAAAAATTTGATTTCATCGTTATAATACAGTTATATTTCTATGTCATGTATAAAAGCTTACAGTTAAAATGCCTTTAAAACGAAAACACTTCCCACAAAATTCACAGGTGAAGGGCATGGCACCTGTATGGATTCTATGGTGTTCTCTGAGAGTTCCCTTTTCTCTAAATGTCCTTCCACAGATGGCACACTGGTGAGGCTTTGCCCCAGTATGAACAGTTTCATGTTTCTTTAGTTGAAGTGATGTTTTAAATCTAAAAGTATTCATTGTATTGTGAAATAGAAAAAGCTTTTAATAAATTTTATAAAAATTATCCAATTATCAGAACTCTTGATGCTATTTTAATTAATAACTAATAGTGTTACTCACGCTTTCGGGCATTGGGTACAACTATATGGTTTATCAGCTGAGTGTGTTAAAAAGTGAGCTTCCAAATTTCCTTTCTGGATGAAACTCTTACCGCATTGATCACAAGTAAAATTCCTTACACCAGAGTGTATACGTTTATGAGTTACCAAATTAGGCTTAGTAGAAAACCTATGAAAATCAGTACTGTAGAATCACCTCTAATCAATTTGAAAAGAAGTTTGTTATACCGTTTATTGCATTGGTCACAAGGAAACCGATTTTTCATGTTCTCAGGTAAATGACACCTGCTATGTATATACAATGCGCTTTGTTGCCTAAATGCTTTACCGCAAGTTTGACATATATATGGCCTTTCGTCACTGTGTATAGCTTTATGTGATTCCAACACTTTCTTGTGAATGAATGACTTGCCACAACTTTCACACCTATAAAAATATATCAATTAGGATTGAATTTCAATGAATTTAGATATATTTTACAATTCACAAGTCAGTTATACTTACTCATACTTAGTTTTATTTTTATGACGTTTAACGTGAGTTAAAAAGCCATAATATTTATCATATACCTTGCAACATTGGATACACATATATTTTGCTTGTTGGTTGTGTACAGTCACATGATGATTTTCTAAAGCTTCTAAGCTTGGTAATTTGTCATTGCAATCAGTACATAACCAAGGGTATTTCTCATAACTTTCTGCTGCCTGCTGATCTGATTTTGCTTTCGAATTTTGAGTTTCTATTTGTTCTATATCTGAATCTGTACCTAAAAATATAATCTACATTAATAAATTGTGTTACTTAGAAATATTATATAATGTCAATAATTATTTTTTCATACCCATCATGTAATTATCAGGAATCTTGATATTACTTTTAATACCAGTTCCATCACTGAATTTTTGGGAATCATTGTGCAATGTCATGTCATTCAATTTCGTTAACTCATTTTTCCTCTTAATTCGTTTTTTTGGCGATTTATTGTTACCTCTGTTATCATCAAGTTTATATTTTTTTTCATCTATTGAAGAATCTTCCTGCTCTTGAGATTTATCAAACTTTTTTTCACTTTTGTCATCATTACTGCAACTACTGTCGTCAATATGATGAATAGAAATATCACTGCAATTGATATGTGAAACACATGTATTTACTTTTTCTACTATTTCTTCTTCAGCAACTTCATCGCATTTTGACATAAAATTTATATCCTGAACAACATCAGAATTTTCTGATTTAAGATTAGCAATTAAATGTTTCAACGTGTCTTGAGCTTTATTTGACTTCTCAAAAAATTCATGATACTGATTTAGTAAAATACAGCAGTCTATACATATGGATAGTGGTAAATCATCTGTCACTGAGACCTTTAAAAATTAAAAAATTTAAAAGATTAATTATTAAGAAAAGTAGACTGTTTGGTTCTGTTAAATATTTATATCTAAAATATTTATGCAAGTTGAATAAACATATCACTACTAATTAAAGGTATAACTAATATGTCAAATAGTTAATTCACCTCAATTTGTAAACACTTTATAATTTTATCTTTTATAGCCAATTTTTCACCCTCAATGTCACATATTCCTATTAGTTTTTTTTTATCCTCGGCACAAAGCCGGCAAAATTCAATGGTCGTCATCATACATGTAAAAAGAATTCACAAAAATTTTGTATACAATACATTTTTAGTATTTATGTTATTAACTTTATTCTGACCATTCTGAGTTTTGACTGACAAATACAAGAATGGTACAAAATTAGTTTCGCCGACGCATCATTCGGTCATTTTACGAACACTAAAAGCACTCGATTAATTTCCATGTGACACTAGGCAGTAGGCATGTTGAATTAGAAACCCCCTAGAAATTAAGGAAGCTAGTACGCATGCGTGTTGAGCGCCAGGGACACCGGTTTCCCTCTCTTCCCACACTCGCGCTCTGCCAGTTCCTCAAAAATTCTCTTGAAGTTCCGTCCATCTATTCTTATGTCCATGGCGTAATTATCGCCACAAATGTCAAAATAATATTTTAATAGCGGGACACAAGCTTTTATCTATTAATTTCGTGAAAGTGAAAGACGTACAGTTAATAACAATTTTACTGATAGGAAATATATTTTTCGAGGTAAGTGTAAACATTATTTTTGTTACTCATTTTCGATAAAAGATTATTGTAAATACTTAGAATGCTAGTCACGTAACGTCAACTCTCAGACTAATTGTAGAGTAATACCGCTGATAGTCATTGATTGAATGTTGCTTGATTTTTCGTTAATTTCAAAAATCATCGATTAAGTGTAATCGTCGATACATGTTGGTCGATTGTTCTGATCGATAAGGAGAGCGAAAACTTCCGGATTGAAAAGTGCGTAATCGTCATTGAGCATACAAAGAATCGTCATAGTTTATATCAGTTTTCTGATAGCATTGGTTGGGTCCAATGGTCATTAAACAGTATTAGTGAGATCCTACAATACAATCAGAACAGCAAATGAGTTTCAGAAGTACTTTTGCTTAAAATTCATTTGAATCAGATGATAAAATCAGTGAAAAATTTGTATTTTGTCTATTGAATAATAACCTTTTTGCCATAGGAAGTATGTGACATATGCCCGAAGTTACTACAAAAGCTATGGCTACAATTTGTCGGCGTTGGAGATTGTGGATATTACCAGTTTTAACATGTCTATATGCTCTTCTAATCATTATTTTGGTACCCATATTACTTACAAATTCTCTTAAAAATGACTTCAAAAAAGAAGATCAAGGAGCGCTCGTTGGTGGAGCATTTGTATTATTGGCTCTACCAATTGCCTTCTACGAGATTATTCAACACATGATATATTATACTCAGCCTAGATTACAAAAACATATAATAAGGTCAGTATAAGGTTCATGAATTTCATTATTATTTTAGTAATTTTTAATTAACAAATTCTTTATTACAAACTTCAGAATATTGTGGATGGTGCCAATTTATGCTGTGAATGCCGTTAGTAAAATTATTTTATCACTTGAGTTCTTCAAAGAAGTGTCATTCTAAATGCGAAATATTTTTCATTTCAGTGGTTAGGTTTGGTTTATCCAGAAGGAAGTATATATGTAGACACCATTCGAGAGTGCTATGAAGCTTATGTGATATATAACTTTATGATGTATCTACTAGCCTATTTGAATGCAGATCAACAATTAGAACATAGATTAGAAATGTCCCCACAAGTACATCACATGTTCCCTTTGTGTTGCTTGCCTGATTGGGAAATGGGACATGAATTTGTTCATATGTGCAAACATGGCATTTTACAGTATACTGCTGTTAGAGGGGTATCAACATTAATATCATTGTGAGTATAATAGAAAAGTTTGTTGTGACCAAATATTTTTTGAATAACTTAAATTACTTTCTGCTAGTATATGTGAACTGAATGGGGTTTATGGAGAAGGAGAATTTAGAGGAGATGTAGCATTTCCTTACATGGTGGCTATAAACAATTTATCTCAATTTGTAGCTATGTATTGTTTAGTACTTTTTTACCGAGCGAATGCAGAGGCTCTAAAACCCATGAAGCCTGTTGGAAAATTTTTATGCATTAAGGCTGTAGTATTTTTCTCGTTTTTGTAAGTATATCATAAGTAAATTATTTTATTTCCTAGTACGTTATGCATCATTTATTGTTATTTTCTATTTTTAATTATAGCCAAGGAGTGATTATATCAATGTTAGTGTACTTTGGTGTAATATCCAGTATTTTTGATACAGACAATACTAATGATATTCGTAATATCTCATCAAAGCTGCAGGATTTCTTGATATGCATTGAGATGTTTTTAGCTGCTGTAGCGCATCACTACAGTTTTAGCTATAAGCCTTTTGTAAATTTAGCCCAAAGCCAAGCATGGTGGGATGCATTCAGGTATGCGATTCATACTTCTGCTTATTTATTATTTTAGAAATGAGAAATCAAAAATTTTATTTTTTAGAGCTATGTGGGATGTATCTGATGTTCACAATGACATAAAAGAACACTTGGGAGTTGTTGGCTCATCGTTGAGCCGCAGGATACGTGGTCGCAACGTTTATCAGCAGGCTTGGAGTGGTGTTGATGAGCGCACGTCGCTTTTGCCGGAGGCTCTGGTAACCGCCAGAAGCGCACCGTCAGGCTCTTTCTACAACGCTTCGGAGCCCGGTCAGAACGGCAATCTATACGAAGTTGCCGATTGTCCCAACGAACGTATAGTGCCGTCACAGAGCAGTAGCGATGTTGTGAATACGTAGCACAGTACCAAAATGTACACAATAGTCAGTGTACAACTTTATTGTGAATATATCTTCAACTCCATCTTATTAAAAATTGTTCCTGTCGAGTTCTTACGATCAGGATTAAGAGAAAAACAGAAGTATAGTTTTTCAATTGCTTTTTAACAATGCTGTATAAAAACTTCAAAAGTATTTGGCTCACCATGCGTATAATTGTCTAGTAAGCCTAACGAGCGTATTTAAAGGAATTTAAGTTTTGCCTGGATAACGTAGCCAATGTTCAAATTTAGTTGTTAAAAGCTCGTCTGTGTTATATTATCAATAATATAACGCCAAATATTGTACATACATAATTTTTACCGAAGAACAGAATTAAAAGTAACCATATTGAAACAATTTCCTTCATATTGACATAGTGTGACATTTTTCGTTATATGGAATATAAATTATTTCAATTTGGTGTGACGAATTTTTTCTTTATGATTGAGTAAATAAATTAATAGAATTACTTATATATTTAGAATATAAAAATTCAACGAAAAAAAGCGTGGTTTAAGGAAGACATTCAAAACAATTTGTATTCATTATTTAATCAATTTTACTACATGTTACTAATGTCAATAATTTTATGTACAATTGCTTTAGTATCTAAATTAAAGTACAAATTATATAAGTTCATTTACATTTTGTAAGGAGGCCCTTTCTTCTTCCAGTAATGCCATGATAGTCGACATTTTATTAATTGATTGAATTTGACTAGTATAAATAATGGCTGCCAAAGCAGTATGTAATCCACACAATATCAAAGTTGCTGGCACTACAGGTTTAGCAATTCTCCATGTTAAATTAGTTAGTGCTCTTACATTTTTTATTGGAGGTACTGGGTACGCGCCAGATATATTTGCAAGCTACAAAAAAAATAAAATTATCATCAGTAATGTCATTAATTTTTTCTTAATAGCAAATTTAAATTGAAATTAACTAGTGTTTATAGTTCTATTATTAATAATTATTAAAACTAACCGCATAATTTCCAATAAGTGATATAAAGAACGGATATACCGTAGCACATAAATTTTGTGCTAACACTGCCCTAAGTTCGGCACATACAGTGCATCCCCATTTATTAATTGCTACTTTTGGTGTTATCAACTGAAATTTAATTAGTACTAATATTAATACATGTACAATAAAAACGAACAAATTATAGAATAGATGATTCATGATATACCTCTCCGTGAATCACTGTTGTTAACGTGGGAGGTGAAAGAACAGCAGCTATCAGAGATGCTGTTGCACCAAATGAACGTAATTTTAAGTTATACCTTATATGCCCATTATAAAGGAATCCAGAAATTGATGTCGCAGCACCAAGAATATAAGGTCCATAGCGAAAGGCCCACCTTAAAATGACAACTAATTAATTTGTTAGTTCATTCTCATTCAACAGCATTGGTTGATCTATATATTTCGTAAACAAATCAATCAATTTTAAGGTTAATTACATGTCCTTTTTTGGTCTCCAATTATTAATATCTCGCATCTGCATATCAGCTGCTTCTTTTTCAGTTAATCTTATAGCTCCAGCTGGTATCTCTCCACTTGTCCTATGCACTGCCATTGTTTATTATTCTAAATAAACAAATATCTAAAATTTCATACACAATACTTCATAACCAAAAAACAAGAAACCAATTCTTATCAGAATCACCACACGACCATCCACCCATGTACCAGCATGTACCAATATATCTATGCGTGTGTTGATAATCCCGTGGCGCTGCCAGCACCATGTGAGGTGGGTAGAATATCAACTAAATTGTCAAGAAGGTTTGGTCTTCCCGGTCTTCTCAGCTCCCGGCATTTTTGGTATTGCAACCCTTAATTTTAAATTTTCATCTTGATGAAAGAATAGGTGAGTAAAATTAAACACACTTTGGAATAATAGAACTTAGAACTTGGTACTTTTTAATAGAGAAACATTAATGGCTGTGCTAATTTCCAGATATACAAATGAGCTGGCATTTAACAGTTTTTTTGTTTTCAATGTAATATAGCACTGTAATCAATATATTTTTATCTGTTTCCTACCATATGTATACGATTCTTATAATTATCGTAGGCTATTTTAAATTTTACATAATACCATTTTTTTAATGTTATAAGTAAATATAATTACGTTATAGATACATTTCTCGTAACTGTACACATTCACATTTGGAAATCAGCGCTCTAATTCTCAGAGTGCAAAGTCGTTATTTTTTTTTTTTGAATATGGCAGTGAACATATCATACAAATTGTTATTGTGATCACTTTGTTGGACACTTCCGATTTATTTTTATTAAAATTTTATAACTTATTTTCTTTTATACGCACGGCGACACTCGATTAAAAAATTTTTTAACATATATCGTTCGTTGACTCAAGGCTGGCCGTGCAAATATCTTCTTTCTCGTTTTCTGTTATTTCGTCAAAAATTTTAGGCACTTCAAATGAATGATCATACGAAGGGAAAATGATAACGTTATCAATTAAAGGATTACAATCATCTCACCCATTACTCGTTATCTCTACACTCTTCTCGCGTAATCTCGAAGCGTAACCTCCGATTGAGCAAAACTTAATCTCGCACGACGGAATTTATCGGAAAGAACTATACCTGCTAGGCTAACTTGAGTCAAGTGTGTTCGCAATTACGTTACTCACGATCGTTCAATTTTATTTTTTCCGTTTTTCGAACTCAATAGTTCCTCTAACCTTTTTTTTCAATAAATTTTTAAAAATGGATATGCTAGCTCGATTTAGTTAACGCTTGAAGTTGGCCGTTCTCGAGGATCGGCGCAATTGAATGTAGATATCTCGTGAAATTTTCATTTTCTCGTTTTAAACGATATTTCTTTAAAATTTATTGCGAATCCATACTGCCCGTTGTCACGTACTCAATCGAGAATTCACCTCGAACTTTTCTTTTCGCTTCGCACTTATGCTACTGGCGTCTTGCGAAATTTGTTTACTTTTATTTCTCGTCACTGTTTTCATTTTTCCTTTTTATCCTGTTCGAACATTATCAACTCCATATTTAAGCAATTATAATAACTAATAGCTATATATAGTTAGCCTAATTTTCGGTAATTAATATATAGTATTCGATAAGTTTTTTTTTATAATACCATAATGCAAGAAAATCCTACTTTAGTATTTTTCATTTTTTATTTTTTTTTGCTTTTCAGTTCAATAGCTTTTCTTATTGCCTTTTCACTGATTCTATATGTCCCAGATAGCTTATTAATGTAAAAACGTCGTTTCTCTTTTTCTCTATACTCATTGCTTCGGTACAACCATTTTTCACGAAGGGTTTATGAGGTCTTAGTTTTCGTTATGCCAATCAATTGACAAATTGCATTTTCATCAAAACACGACGCTTACGCGAGGAAATTATTACGATTACGATCGTTAGTATTATTATTTTACTATTTCGTTTCTTTCTGAACATCTATCGCTCATAAGAAAATGCAGAACGGTTTTCAATTTGTAAAAAAGTGAACGATTTTTTAAAATACTTTTGTTGTTTTTTTTTTTATTTATTTTTGAGATATTTAAAAGCGGTAGGGTATAATATCTCGTTCTGTTTTTCTATTGCATACCGACGAAGAGGGAGGATGTAACGCAAATTCCTACGTGAATAAATCCCAAAAAGAAATCGGTGCGCGACTGGTGCGTGTAAATTTATCTATTTTTCGAATCGAGCTGCTGAAAATTTAAAAAAAAAAGGAAAAATCTTTCGTATTCAAAGTTATAAACGAGACAGTAAAAAGTGCGTTTGAAGAATTCGAGTATTTTATAGTTACAATTTGTTGAGAAATGACATTTTATAGGATAAAGCTTGGAGCGTTGAAACGAGAATTATTCGAATGTACTTATTCGTGTAAACGCGTCGATTGTGCTAAATCGAAGAGGAAAAAATGAGAGAAAGCACAGCACTCTTGTTGTGATAATGTTACGTTTGTTCATCGTCGACTCGAAAGAGCTCGATTGCTCGTTATAATTACTTTATCGTTATTATTTTTTGAATAATTAATGTAATAATTATTACTATTATTATTATTAATATTATTCTTATCGTTATTTATATTATTATTAATATCGTTACTGGTATCACTATTATTATATTAGAATTGATTTAAAAAAAATGGTTTTCGCCTAATCGCGTTACAACACTCGTTATAACGGATAATAAGTGCGTTTTCGTCGAATAACACAGAATGAATTTATCGTACAACACGTCCCTCCGTGAAATTTCTTCGTCGTTCGTGTTCTTCTCAAATAATGGGCAATTCGATAGAGTACGATAGAAGTATACAAGTATGTACATCGTATTTACATTCAAGAAAGAGTTTCCTTTTTTTTTCGTTTTGTCTAAAGGTTTTGCGCAAAATAGATTGACGTGCATATTTTTATAATAATAGTTGTTATTAATATTTTTATTCATTATTTTAATCGTTATTTAGTTATTATTATTCATTTTGTAATAGAGAGTCTATGACAATAACATAGGAAAAAGTCGGGAAATCACTCGCGACTTGTCGCCTTATCAACTTTTCCAATTTTCATCATTTTCATATACGCAATAGTGGAATCGTTTGTCATCGCTATACTTCGTATTATATCGTTTCGAAATACGTAAACGCGTGTATCTAAAAAGAAATTGTACATTACTCGAAGAGAAAAGGTAAAACGTGAAAAAAAAAACAAACTGTACACTCCAAACGATACATATTCACTAACGCGCGTGTCTCGAGTCGTTTCACGACCCTCCACACATCTATTCCTCCCGATGATCGAAAAATCGAAGAGAGAAAAAAAAGATCAATTGCCTCCTCAGAGTCGACTATTCGCGCGAGTCTCGCTCGCGATCGCAATCAAGGATCGTTCTTGGTAAAATACATCGTATAAAAATGCTCGACGTTCATCGGTCGCGTAAAAATTTCTCGTTATGCTCAGCGTGTTCGTCGATGTTGTCTTTCGATTTCTAGCTTGGGGAGATCGTTCGACGGGGGCGAGAATGACGATGATTCTCACTTGAAAATAAAAAAAAAAGAAAAAAATGTCCTTAATGACCGTTACGCGACACGCCGGTGCTCTGCACGACGCGCAAACTGTTGCGCAAGTAGTCGGCACAGGCACGTCCGCGCTCGGCGATAATCTCGTATAACTGGCACTCGAGGGCGAAGCTGTTGGCGGCTAGCAGTATCATCGGGGCGTGCTGCTGTATCGCGTTGCTGCTGCTGCTGCTGGCGTTGTTACTTGTTGTTGTCGTCGTCGTAATCGTCATAGTCCTCACTCGTTCGTTATGATGAGCTGTTTCCCATTGTCAGACACCGCTGTTCGGAAAGCGTGGCGGGGGAAGCGGAGGCGGTGGTCTCTCCGGTTGAGCGGGAGCGACGGAAGAGTGCTCGGACCCAGCTGCAAACACAACTACGCCGGCGAGAACGCGTTAGTCGGGACCCGCGAGCCCGTTCCACTTCGCCACAACTCATTTCTTTTTTTCGCCATTCGGTTCTCTCCTACGCACCCGAAAAACGACACCCCGAGAACCGATATCCAAGTTACTTGTAAATTTTATTTCATTTTGAAATATAAAGAAATAATTCGGATGTCGATTTTCAGGATCTTCTCTTCGATTCTTCCCCTTCGTTTTCTAATCTCTACTGGAAAACTACTGTGAGTTTTCGGTCGTTGGATTTTTTTAACAAGAATAACTCGTGCCTGTACATGCGCTCTTTGAAAAGAGTTAGACGAAAAGGCGATTATATCTTTATTCGTGTTGTTTCATGTTGGGGTTAAGCGACACAAGCTTTAGAGAGTACAATTACGGAATATATACTAAACAGTTCATGCTCTCAAACCTGTACGTGCGTCACGCACGCGTAAGCCAAAAAATTGTTCATTTGCTGTAGTCAATGTTATTATTATTATTATTGCAATTATCATCATTATCGTTATCATTGTTGTCATATAGGTGCGACTGAAAAAATCTCTTTAAAAATTGTCTACTTTTTGTAAAAACGTATACTACCACAAAGGCCAGTGTTCATTTTGCATTTTGTACATTTTTGCATGATGGAAAAAAATTCGATTAACATCACGTGTCGTAACGTATCGGAGTTATCTGCATGTACAGTCGTGTAGAAAGTGTAGTACGTATCGTGATAATTTTGCAATGGTATTTGTCGACCGTTCGAAAAGAAAAAGCAGCGATCGGTGAGACGTGAAATGAATTTTGCAATTGTCGAAAAGAGATTTCCAATTCAGCAACATTGTTTCATTAGAAACGAAACATGTAAAATGATAAATTGAGCTGCTACGGGTGAGATTGTTATGGGAAACGAAACGATGATTTCGATGTATACAAAAAGCAATATGCGATGATTGGCCTTCAAAAAATTCAGATCTTTGTGACAAATGAAGAAAAAATGCTACTGATATACGAACGTTTTCACGTAATATCGAAAGCAAAAAACGAACTGAATATATACATTACGAGTGAAAAATGATGAATCACGTTTACGATGATACTACGATTCAACAAAATATACCAAGCTCACAATTATATATACATATGGCGAACGGCATGCAGAATGGTAATGAGGGTAATTTGCGAATGTCAAACAATTCCTTTCTGTAATGACGAATGTTGCTGCAGTGGAGCAATAAATCATTCCACAATGCATACATTGTAACATACGTTTAAAGATGAATTAGATGAAATCGAAAATGCGAAGGAAGAAAATCTTACTAAAACTCTTACCAAATTAATTTAATACACTAATCATAAAATCAGGTGATACAAAACAAATGTACTCGAGTTTCGTAAGGGCAAATTATCTCTTCGACACAAATTTTACATTTATTAAGATTTTTGACACAACGCTCTAATTAAGAATTGTTTGTCATAATGTTACGATTGAGTCGTGGAAGTGGATGGTTATTCATTGAGAATGTTTGATTGTATATTTTTGTTGTATTTGTCGTTTTTGTTATTGTTTTCGTTTTTTTTTGTTTTAATAAACCTTACATGAATCTGGATGTGGCTTCTCTTCCGCCACCATCAGGGCTGCGCTCTCTGCCGGTGGTATGTGCCCCTCTAACGAATTCACACAGTTTAGCATGCTCCTGCAAAACATCACGCGACTTTGTCGAAGCCTTTATTTTCTTCAATTATAAACTTTTATTGTTCGGTAGTTTTCTGTTCAACGCCTTTTCTATATTTCCATTTCAGGTCTTCGACGTCATCGTTCTGTCACTGTCTTTTTAATGATCGAGTGTTCGAAGATAAATAATATTAAATTTCAAAGGAGAATAAAATAAATAAAATTAACGAAAACAATATTTTATAATTCCATACATTTCGATATAACAAAATATTTTTCATTTTTTCTTTTTTTTTATAAAACTTGTAAAAAAAATTAGTTCTTTTAACGATTTTCCATTTCACAGTTTCTAGCCTTGTATAATTACAGCGTTTCACTGGCCTGTGTAGTAGAGCTTAGACGCGTATAATTTATTCCTCTGGAATCCTGAATTAAAAGAAAAAAGTTATCTATACTTCGTTTGCAATTACTCCCCTTCAAAATAAGCACCACAAAATTAATTTTCACGGCTACCGCGCTCTGTGTGTACTTGATATTGTAAGGAAAAAAAAACAGTTATACACTGAGAAAATTCTCATGCAAAACCCATCCTTTTTCTCCTCCCAATCAAATTACATGCACAGTCCGCACTCGTCGATGCTCGTTTATCAAATACACATTATTATTATTATTATTAGTTACTATCAGAAATGAAATAAGAATTCGTCGAAGTGAAATATTCACTTTTGCAACCGTACATTGGTTTATTAAAAAAAAATTCGAAAAAACTCTATTCTGCAGGAGAAGGAGATAGAGTTCTATGTCTAAAAAACAAAAATGTAAAAATTGTAGAACAAAGCCTCCACCAACGTAATCACTTAGCTCAAAAAGCGGCCACTCGTTAATCAGTTGTTTGAATAACGGATTTATCGAGTCACGCAAAGACCATTTCGATGCCAAACAGTATTTTGTAAAGCACTAGCATGCACACGCACAGTAACAGCACCATAAAACTTCGTGCGTATCTATATCGATATTATAAAAAACTGTTCTGAAAAATCTTGTCTTTATTCTGAGGATGGTTGAACGAAATTACAGTAATAAAAACTGAGCGTCAAAGGCTAAAAGAGGAGCATGCTGTTAAAATACAAGGCTCCGGGAAGTCGAACAATCGGGGCTCTTATATTTAAATGTATAAAACTCATCAAGTAGCTGGATCATACGTCGCGGAGGTTTCGTCACGCAAGCCCTGACGAACTTTTAGAAACTGTGAAATGTGGTTTTTCACAATACCTTTCAATGAAAAAAAAAATGGAAAAAAATTCTTTTTGAATAATAAAAAAATTCGTTATCACCGTGAAGAATGACCCATGCAGAAATGGACTGATGTCTGATTGGCCTGAGCGCATGTTTAGGAATTTCGTTAGATTTAAATGTCTATAGGCATGCCAGGCTCTCAGACTAAATTCTTATGTCAGCCGAAATTTTCGATTTTTAATCTAAAGCGACGCTGTTCTCTTGGCAACTTTATATCGGCAGAAAAGTTCATGCTTAACCAAGTATCGGAACTTGTAATAATTTCGGCTATGTTGTGTATTATGGCTTTCCAGATGATAAAATCCATAACTTAGTTGATTCTATAAAATCTAACACATTTTAGAGAAAATTGTTAAAGTAGTTCTATCACGTAGAGACAAAACAATTGAGCACGTGAGGACTCGAAAAATTAAATGAAATTAATTTAACAATTCTTATCATAAATCGCTCTTTGATAGAACTGCCTTAATGATCTCGTCATGCAATCGAATATTTTGTAAGTTTTGTCGTTGTAACGTAAGTATTCAGTAACCACGAAAACGGTCATCACATTCAAACTCACCCGTATAATCTGCTGTCTCGTAAACTGCTCCTGCGTAATTTAACACACAAGAAAAACAAGAATTATGTTATTTTCTCGTACCGCGGTCGTCCATGATAAATAATTAAGAACGGAAAAAATATATAAAACTGTAAAACAATTATATATTTAAGCAATACATATGCAACGCAAATACTATGATATAACATCGCTTAAAAAATATGTAACAATACGAAAAGATTATTGGCCTCGATTAGAATATGTTTAAAATAATTACGCCATAGCTCTACAATTTATAATACTTTCGAGCAACTGGCGAATAAACATGTATGTTTTAGAGAAAATTTCGCTATTAATCAAATAGTTACAGCCAAAGAAATAAAACAATAAATTTATGTTCATTCACCAGCTGCTTAGCAGTACTAACTAAATAAAAATAATATCATTTTGCAAATGATACAATATAACTGAACTCAATATTTTTAATACTTTTGTAAATTCCAATATTTACACTATTTTTGTACAAATATTGATTGTGATATTTCTTATTTATACGCACGTTGCATTAAAATTCTTATTATTATATATAAAGTGCGATTTTATACTGAAGTTACATATTTAGTTTTCTGTGCCTTTGTTAATGCATACTGATGAATTGCTGTGTCGTTAACATTACATTTGTCTGTTACTAATAACTATGTATACGTATAAATAAATGATGAAAATACTGCATCTACTCGTACAATACTATTTTCGTTAATAAAATCATAAAAATTTTTTTTCGTCTTTTATGTATTCTTTATCACAGTATATAAATTCATTCAACAACGTATAAGTTTAGCTGTGCTTAATGCGATAAGAAAATGTTGCATCGCTCGTTATAGAATGCGATAATATTTTAGCCGTCTTGATAATGTTGCATTACGGTGTATATCGAACATTCTACTTTGAAATGTGTTTGATTTGGCCTTTATGTCTTTGAATTAAAATCCATATAGTGTACGATATTTTTGAGCATATAAATACAAGTACGGACGGATACACAATAAAAATATTACGCATAACCTCAGACTACCACGAAAGAATTTTCACGTTGTGTACAACAACTGTTAGTTTAGTCCCAAAAATTTTGGTCGTTGATTGTAGAATAAAATGCTTTCTCATTTAACAACAGATAACGAAATTAAGTAAATCAATTTAATCAACTAATATAATACGTATATCATCCATCAACGAGCAAAAATAAAGCGATAAGTACGAAACTATTTACCGAAAAATTTGCTAGCAAAATCCAAGCAAATTCGGGTAAGAGTATTTTAGTTCTAAGATCTTTCGTTATAAATTATTCCTTAAATTCGAAACTCTAAAAACGTGTTATGTACTTTCACGGCGTACTCTTACCCAAATTGTTACCATACATATTAATGTCTGTATTTACAGCATACCTTTCGTTACCATGCCTGAATAAAGCTAAAATTTCTTCGAATGTTTTATTTTTGGTCTCGGGAACCTTCTTATAAGTGAAGATCCAGAAGATGGCTAGGAATGCACTGAACGGTAGGAACGTGTAATTTTCAAGACTGGACTGTAAATTGATGAAACAAAAATCATTAAAATCGTTAAATTAAAATTTCTTTTTTTTTTAAGCAATTGACTTACCTTCATACTCGGGAAACAGATGCCGACCAAAAAGTTAGCCATCCAATTGATTAACACTGCAATAGACATAGCAGCGGGTCTAGGACCCTGTGAAAACAGTTCGGCGGTGATCATCCACGGTATAGATCCAGGACCCACCGCGAAGAACACGACGAAACTGAGGGTCGATACAACGGATAAGTAGGACATCCAATCGATCATTTCCTGTACATAACCGAAAAACTCCTATCAGGCGGTAGTATTTAGTTCGTCTTTCCTGAGCAGCTGGAGGAGCCATCAGGAGATAAATTAATGTAATGAAAAGAAAATAAAAATCAATTTCATTCGTTATCGTGCAATGTGCAGCCCAATCCTGTGTAATGCGACAATACAGCAACATATACTTTAATGTGAGTGTGCTCTGGTAGTTACAATCACGCCGTTCTCAAAGCGGTGACACGAATTAATTTTCATCAAATTTTGGGAATGTTAATAGATTATACATAAAACTGTATTGTATTCAAAACTCATTCGCTATGTACAAAATGTGGTAGAATATTTATTTGAATAATTTATGGTAAGATTGCAAAGTGACAGGTTTGAGCTATTATGGCAATAATAATGGCTACAAAAAAACAGGACTATATTCTCCTCCAGACTGTCACGAAAGAATTTAATAATGATAAGGGACGGGGAGAGGATAATAACAAAATTAAAGTGACAAAGCGTGTGAACGAGAAACGCAAGCTATTTTTGTATTAATTAAATTGAAAGTAAATGAAAAATTTTTCAACTTATAAATTTGAAGAAAATAATATTGTTATGATAAAGAAAAATGATGTACATTGCAAAATAAATTTTGAAAATTTATTGGGACAGGATCACTTATAAGTTATATGAATGAGTGGAGGAACTTAAAATGAACGTTAACGATGCAAATCGATTATCTTCGCTCTCACTGTTAGTGCAGTGCCGCACACCAGCTGTGAACACAGTGTGAAATACACCTTTCACTCAGGTGCAGATGTGAAAAGCATGACGAGACTGTTATATATAGTTTTCTTCGTTTAACAACATCGTTAGTATACTGAATTGTTAATAAGGTTATTTCCGCTGCAGAATTATTCTAAATATCTTTAACCTAAATAAATGTGGAGTACCAAATTAAATTAAAATTTCTTCTTACCTTTATAAGAAAAGAAATCGTGATGAATATTGAAAAGATAAACATGCCACCAAGACCATACAGATGTAAAGTACGCCTTCCTGTTCTGTCCATAAGCGGTATAGACACTAATGTCATACCAACCATAATGGCACCAATGCCAATGGTTGCAAACTTGGCACTCTCCTCCGTCAGGCCAGAACTAGTGAATAAACTCGTCGAGTAGTAAAATACCTGTGGATACGTTACAAATTTTAGACGACAATCAAGGAAAATATTATTTTGCGCCAATCAATGACCCGAATGGAAATCAGTTTACATATGTAAAATTCATTCGAGCGTGCTCATAAGCGCGACGATGAAAAATCGATAGTACTCACAGCGTTAATACCGGAAAGCTGCTGTGAAAGTTGCATAACCACGCCGATAATAAGTGGTGCCCTCAAAGTTGGGCTGCATATAAGTTCCATCATTGAGATGGTAGACTCTGCTTGTTGAGCTCGTTCTTCCGCTCTCATTTCTTCGATATCCGCCTCTACTTGGCTACTGGCCCTTAACCTTCTCAAAGCTTTTCGAGCCTCCTCTTCCCATTGTTTAGTAATGAGCAAATATCTAAAAGGGTGAATATTTCAATGGTTAAAATGTTTATGAATTCCTGGAAAAAGAGAGAAAGAAAAGAAAGAGTCAATTGGGCTACCTGGGAGATTCGGGACAGACCGGAAGCAGCAGTAATTGTAGGATCGCAGGGAATATGGCCAATCCTAGTAGAACGGGCCAGCCATCGTTTGTACCGAGTATCTGCTCGATGCCCAGCACCTGGGAGACCAGGAGGCCCACCGTAACAGCGAGCTGGTTCACCGTGCCTAGGCCGCCTCTCAGGTTCAATGGCGCTATTTCCGATATGTACATGGGAACCAGCGAGGTATTCAATCCGCAATTGATGCCGATGATTAACCGTCCCAAGAATAACATCTCGTAAGAGTGAGCAATTTTTGTACAACCCATTAGACACGCCCCCACAATGCCCAGCATGTTGTTTAGCAGTAAGCCTCCCTTTCTGCAATGAACGAGTTGATTACTGTACTTTTTCAATTCTCAAATGTGTGGAGCAATATTAACATAAAAAATAGTCTTATCGTACCTGCCAAATCTGTTGGCTATTATGCCACCGATAATACCGCCGATCATGCCGCCTATCGCGAATATGCTTACCGCCACAGAGTAAAGCTTCTTAACGGCGTCTTCCGAAATATCCACTCCGTACCTTTCTCTATACACATCTTTCATGAAATTTTCTATATTCTGTAAAAATTAAAATATTAACATATTTTGTTCTTTCGGGGCACAAACAAAAGAGCTGTTTATTTTGAGAATGACCTAAGTCTATTTTTCATACACGTTTTCTTTATGACTGAATTTTAAGTGGTGCGTGTTAATACAGTTAACAAAATATAAGTGACAAATGGACTTAGGACACTTTTAAAATAAATGACTCAAATTGACTTACTACTTCCGGAGCATTTATGACGCCTGTGTTGTAACCAAACTGTAACATCCCCAGGACCGCCGCTAATATAGCGTAGGATAGGAAGAATGTCAACCCCTGAAAGAAATAAAAGAAGCTATTAAATTTGTCCAAAGAAAATCCGAAAAACTTCAAATTTCAACTGAAAACAAATCCAGAATAAGAAACGAAAGGATAAAATAAAAACAAAGTAACGAAAAAAACGTCTTTATTCGGGAAGAAATAAAAATAAAAATTTTGTTTACAAGAAAATAAAATTCTTAAAACAGGTGCAATCGTCACCTGCTTCAGAAGCTTCAATTTTCTTCGATGGGAGTGCTCTTCGAGACGATCGACGTACTCTCTCAGTTCCTCTATCTCCTCCTTCACCTGCTGCACCGTATCCAGCTCATGCTGCAGCGTGCGGGGCAGACAAAATCTCGACTTAACGCAGAAATATCTATCCCAGCCTCAGCGAGTCGGGCCAACGAGTAATTTCTTTACGAAGCTCGTAATTTTCGAATGATTCTCGCGGAACGATCGTACCTTTATGGCCACCATGTCGCGCTTGACCTCGCTGACCTCGCTCTGGCAGGACTCGACGCTCTTGGTCAGCTCCTGCAGCTGGGTCCGTATCTCGCAGAGGGCCACCGTCGTCTCGAGCTGCCGGTCGCCCCGCTGCAGCTCGTCCAGCTTCGCGCTCAGGTTCATGCTCATAACGCTGACCTGTTTCTGCAGACTGTTCCCCGCGAAAAGGAGGTACCGGAGCGCGTACACACAAACGCAATACATATATCCATTCTTTTTCTTTTGCCATCGAACATTCAAAAATAAAGATTCAAGAACAAACTTCTTGCGACGCGTCTCGTCTTTCTAAAACCGCATCGCGCGAAAATAAAATATGTATATCCAAAATTTTATCGATTTTCGATTCACGATATGTACAAGAGACGAATTATCGTAATCGATATTTTATCACAAAATAAACGAACATTTACAAAAATCACAAGCGTCACTATTAAGCAATTATGTCTAAATTGTGTAGGTACACGATGAGTGTGGAAAAGTGATCAAATTTGGTAAATTCTCGCAGCTGTGCACAGCGGAAAAGACGAATGAGAATGCAGAGGTGAAATATGAGTGTGTTTATTCGGTTGTTAATTTATATCGATTATTAGAAACTCCTGTATCACTTTTCTGTTTTAATCGATATGATAAAAAAAAACATTTGTGACACCCACAAAAAATTAAATATTTATATTTAAGCTATCTGGTACGTGGTGTCTGGATTTCGATATAGGTGCCTAGAACTCAATAAAATGTAACCAATTAACGGATACAAAATTTCGAAAAACTTTCTCGCAAGTATCCACAGGTCCGGGGTGCTATATAAATGATCCCGAAATTTTGACAAAAATTTCGCTATCGGCAGGGATTGACGATATAGCACCCGGGTCCCGCAGGTACTTCCGAGAAAATTTTTCGAAATCTTGTATCCGTTAATTGGTTGCACTTTATCGAGCTCTATGCAACGGGAGCAGTCTAAAAACCACAGGCCAAGTGATTTCAAGCGAGTTCACGGATGTTGCTATCGACTGCGATGGGGGAACGCGAGAACGGTGAGTGAAAAAAAAAATGTCAATTGATGTGCACAGCTAAGTCGAGAACGAGAGAGTGGTGAGAATAAAAGGGAATAACGTGAGAAAAAAAATACGATTGAAGTGATTGTTCGCAATACGTGTCAAGTGATGATAAGAAAAATCGTGAAATAATGAATATGAAATGAGATAATGATGAATAGAATAATTAAAGAGCGAAACAGAAGACTCAAGTCGAAGGGATTGGGGGGGGGGGGGG